>WSZQ02126089.1:17212-45108 GCA_019419845.2 Weissflogia rhopalogaster
TTAGACATGTTAATCCAATTAATGGCCGTAAAAATGTCATCGTTTTATATAACTGATTATTTTCGTTCGAGACCTATGCCGCAGTTTTAAATATTGTTGAAACTGAGGTCATGCGGAACATGAGTAATTTTATGAAAATCAAGTATCAAAGATATTAAATGAAATTATTTGTGACTTAATAATGCTTTATCAAGTAAAAAAGTAATTCAAATGAACGGGTTCCGTAACGAAATTCAGTTGCAGTTTTCTCAAACGGTAGGCTAACATTGCAACTGATTAAGCTATGGCATTGTGATTAGTTGGAATTGACACCGCGATCTGCTGACAAGTATGAAAACAACTCAATTTCATGTACCTTGACTTAGACTTTTTACACAAGTAGACCTAATGACATATTTCATAAACCAAATATGACCGAATTTGTTTACGGATCTTAGAGTTTTCAAATTTAACAAAATAGTACATGACTACCACGATAGAGTAACATACTATTAATCAGAATAACCTTTAAAATTATGTCAGCTGTTAAACTGTCAAATTTAACTGCAATTAAAAAAAAACTTACCAAGGGATGGAATGTTTAGGCATAACGTCTGTGATAACTTCAAATATGTCCTGCCCAGTTCGTAGCAACATATTTGCAGAACATCGCTGATATCAATCAACATATCTATACATTTATAAGGAAATCATACTTAATGCTATGCAACCAACATTACACCCATGAAAATTTGTTATAAAAACACACTTTATTTTCGACCTAAACTTAGAAATTCTAAAATAAAAAAGGATACGTGCAGTCCCTTCTGTTCGGCATGTCAAATACACACATGCTGCAAAAACATGGGTGTTCTTTCTGCCCCTAGTGAGATTCTGTGATAAAGCCATCTTGAAAAAGTTGCACGCGGTATCAATGCAGTGCTGATTCAGCCGTAATTGATTGCAAAGTTGTGTAATGCCAGATTTGGCTCTACGCAGTGTAACTTCTCTGGATTCTGTGCCAAGGCCCACGTGGAATGCTAAAGAATTATGAACATATATAAAATGAACAGTATTTTCAATGAAAATTGATTCTGAAGAGAAACTTACATGCTCCGAATTTGGTTGCACCTCCTTTACTCTCAGCTGAGACAAACTGACCGATTGCATTGCTAGCACCATGTGCATTCTCCTCGAATTGAACTTCAGCAACTATAATATTGTCCTCGAGTACCGACCCGCAATTCGTACACACTGCATCACCACGAGCTGGATCAACTTCGATATCTGACGATCCACAATTTTTACATTTACGACCCGACGACATTACGCACCGAGATTTGTTTTGATCGATTTAATAAATTATTTTATAACTAACACTTTATGTTACTGTTCACTGTCAGGAGCAATAGATTGCCAGGAGAAAGGTTTTAACTGGTTACACGCGCATTACTCGTTGCAATGGAGTAGGTTAGATTCGGGTACTCTTGAAATATTTTCACTTTGATATTTTAATGTAGGCAACTTCATTAACACATTTCATTTTTCGCCAGACGTTTTTAGAGAAAAAATAAATATTGTCGAGTTCACGATTGAGTGAATAGATTAATAAATGAGGGCATTGGATGCAATTTAAACAAATTTCTGGAGAATAAACGCCATCCAGATTTCTCTTCCTCTATGATTTTGGAACGCTAAATGTAGATAGCATTATTTAAGGGCGGATCCGGTCTTGTCCTGGGCTAGGCTCTACTTCCTGAAGAATATCAAAATAAAAAATACTGTCTTCCTCGCAATTTATTGCCTTACTTATATTTAACAAACAGTTCTCCCACCTTTTTCAGTATCTGGCGCATAGGTGGCGCGGATGTGGACATCTATTATCTTCTACTAGCGATGAAATGAGCATATCTGAGCAGTAGCGATGTCAAAAAGTATCGGTACCGATAAGTATACCACGTGATGATACTTATCGACTTTTATCGATACTTTAATTTTGATACTTATCGATAGTATCAAATTAGTGATATTCGATACTTTTTTACATGCCCCTACATTGAGGCCATCTGTTGATCACAACCCCTATTTATGATGGTAATCGTACTCCGAATGACAGAGTCGTCCCCACTGCTGCGTCGGTTAATTTGAAAATATGGAAATTCAATAATTATACATTATTTCATTACTACATTCACTTAAATGCATATCAATATTACGGAATGGAATTTTCCACTAGTTTTCATTGATATTTATAAAAAAACTGAGAAATTGGATCATAAAATGGACATTTTTAAATTAACAAACGTATGCGTTTAAAATACGTTTGCGCCTATTTAGCGGCTTGACGTAACATCAGAAACATTGGGATGATAATGTATTGAAATATAACAAACGAGTAAAAGATAATTTGAAAATACCTTAACAGATGGAGCCAATGTGTATTTTCGATACCAATAAGTATCATACTTTTCTTCGATACTTGGGTATTGAAAGTATCGAAGTTTTAAAAGTATCGATAACTAAAAGTATCGATACTTCGTGAAAAGTTGACATTCCTACTGAGCAGACTGAATTCCGTTCAAGACAGTTGCGCTTTTTGTATTGCTTATATACCTTTCCCAGCAGTTCAGCAACTAACGCATGCGAGATAACCCAACTTATACGTAGCGTTTCCACAGCAGAGCCATGCGTGTTTCGATAATGGAAACATTTATAAAAATGTTATTAGTCGTATATTCTTGAAATATGAAGCTTCTAAAATAGAAGTGTTTAATAAAACGGATGTGCTTTTGATCCAACGACTGAATTTCCTAATTAGATACATTAGTAATTACTGGGATTGATATTAAGGCTGATTGTGAGACTAACTGTTTATGTAAATAGTAATGGTAAAGAATGAGTCCTATGATAACAATAAACAACATCACTGAATGCCAACGCCAGATTTAGGAAAGAGAATAGCACATCCTGATACTACAGAAAATATGTTGAAGTCCTTATAGTGAAGCTTGTTAATAAAGTATTATATACTTTAATCTATTTTTTGACCAAATCTTGAAGTCGGACAATGTATGCACGTCCCTTGTTAGTATCATAACCTGAACAGAGGGTAACCTGACGTTGTGGCTATGTGGAATTGGCGCAGACAACTTCACAACCTTATCTTAATACCTAGAAAATATCGGCAAGTAAAGATAATTTTTGTAATTCGAATGTTATTCAACTGACACATTTTATCAAGCGAAACGCACTTACCTGATAATGTTTACCATGAATATGAGTAATCGAAAATGAAAATGAGTTTCCATTATAAGTCTAAGGAATAAATTATAATATATTGAATTACATGTATATATTTATATTTAAATTATTACTCACAGATGAATTTGATTGGATAACGGTCAATAGTCCATGCATAGTATCGGTTCCTTTACAATTTACATCCTGCATTTTTCCTTTACCATTTGTGAACTGTATGTTTATGTGTTTTTCGATTTTTTGATTAGTTACAAAAATGTATTGTATATTATTATCGTTACATATAGGTGAACACTCGATGTTAGTCAATAATTAAATATGGATTGTAAACATACGTATGTATAATATTTACAAAGGCAAAATTATCTTATCAATATTTACATTATTTACAAGTCTTACGGCATAGAGACATTTTTTCATTTCTTCTTTATACAAATTATTTCTATTAAATTGATATAGATTTTGTTGCATTTGTATTTTAATATATTTATATTTTATATAATCTTAAATAACTTATAACTTATTAGTTTACGATATTTCATTAAAAAAATCTAATATTAATTCATTAACACGCATTCCGCCTGCCTCATTGTGTGGTAATTATATTAACATGAAAATGTTCATTGTAAAGGGCGAATGAATTAAAGTTTTTTTTTTACAATTTCGTTTGGGAGAAATGGGGGAACGGTGCGGGAGCGAAGGGAACATTAGGAAAATTGGGAAACTTCAAATTATCACATTTAGTTTTTTTTTTCTTTCTTTGACTTACTTTTAGTTTTATGTTTAAAATTTAAATATAATGAGATTTTTTACTTTCATATTCTTTGGTACGCCTAATATGTACACTCTTCGAGATTCGTTTGTTTTTCGCTTGGGTTTTTTTTTTGATTATGAAAAGATTAGTTATGTACACGAATAGATTGATATATTCCAAATAAATCGCTCCAGCGAGCAAATGGAAACTGCATGTGGATGTCCCCGTATTAATTAATCAGACTGTTGCGGAGAGTCATTTTGCAGCCGTGTTGCGTCACCGTCCGGATATTGAGCAAGTGCAATGAGCGTCACAGCATCCAGCGCTTCTCGTCGGTTTCCGGTTCGAAGGATTTTTGGCAGTTAATACTGATACAACGATGGCGGATGGTATCGATGGTTGCGGTTGTTGGGCGGCGGCCGGTGGTTGCTTACAGCGACGTGACCTGTCAGACGGTGCTTTCGCGCTTGTTGACCATCAGCGGTGTGTCGGCGGAGGGTTCCTCGTCGCCGCCACCGCCGTTGCTGCCGCCGCTGCCGCCGAGCGGCTGCAGTGGTATCGGTGCGTCCCTCGGCGGCGGCCGTGGTCGGCCCTGCGGCGGCTGCGTTGGATGCGCGCCACGGTATTGCATCGTTGGGTAGACGCCCGGCGGCAGGTGAGACACAGGCCCGTATTGCCATTGCGGCGGTTGCCGGGGCAGCGTGCATGCCGCATATGGCTGCATTATTTGCGGATTATGCTGCAAAAACAGAAACATGCATTAGTGCATAGACATGGTGAGCACGTTTGCAGCTTGAGCAAACATATATTCTCATAAGCGAGTAATATCCTGAAGGCGCAGGATAATCGTCCAAAATTCCGGCTCAGGCAATTAAATATTAAATTAGAACCATACAATTCTTCATAATAATTCTTGTTATTTCGTTAAAATTGTTTTAATGTATTCTTTTATTATGTCAATTATTTTTCTGCCAATAGGAATTACCCAGTTCAATAGAAAGTTTAAAAAATACAACACAATAAAACGACAACCAAACAAACCACTTTTTTACGATGAAATTTTCAAAGACAAGAAAAATGTTGAAAATTAACTATTAAAATAATTACCCCGAATGTACGTTCACACGTCAACCGCATGATATATATTTTTATGGTGAAGTCAAAGATTTTGTTAAGCGACTTAAAATTATTCGGAATTAGTGGAAGAAAATCATGACAATTTGCAACATAATTCATACAAGAATTCTTCATCATTTACCATATTTTCAAAAATGATAAAGTATTATTGATTTCAAAGCATCCAGAATGTTCATAAACATTCTTTTTGATATCAGGAAGTTCTGTTTTTCTTACTGCCCAAACTATTTAATAAATTAATTAAACAAAACAATAATAAAATCACAAGATAATTTAAAAAATCAAAAATAAAATGGTTAGTCGTTTAATTGCGACGCTTAAGAGTTGCGTTGTCTCGCTCGAGTATATTTAATTTCTAGTCTTATTCAACAAGTTTATCAATTTTAGTAAAGATTTTAGCAAACAGCAACAATTATCAAGTGCATATTCGCATATTACTAATCAAGTATATGACTTTCGTTCAATCATGCGTTTACATTTTCTTTGAATATTTGATTTTTTATATGTTTATGCATATAAGTATCAAATCCCAATGAATTCAAACATATTATTTATCTTAAACCCCAAAATCCTGAACAAAGAGAAAGCTTTTGAAAATCAAATACATTATTCATACGAACTATTTTAATGACTGAATTTGGGTTAATTATTGTATATGAACAAAGTATACTAACACATTTTACCACAACAATAAACACGAAAACGAATAAAATCCACATAATACAAGTATGAAGGCAGAGCTGGTATACTTGTTGTTAGCGTTCACTCAAATGTGATATCGAAGTGCACCTCACAAAGGCCTATTAATTAGTACTGCGTAATGAACATTTTAGAGCGTCCCATCCACGCACTCGTTGAATACGACGTGCCTCACAACGGTGTGACTACCTCCCTTGAAAGCAGCTGTATGTATTATGCGAATATGTACTACACACTTAAATATGTCAGTTCGCGTGAAGAAGTAAACAGTGCCGAGGGTGGAACCACCAGTAACAATGGAGATTGCTACCTACGCAAGTGCCAAATTACGTGAGGCCCTTTATGAGGACACATTTCGATTTTGCACAGCTGTTTAACCGCCTTTGCTACAAGTTAATCAACCGCCAAACCAACCCGTTTGCAATTATCGCTCTCTCAGAAAGACATACGATCTCCCTCTCATCAGTATATGCTCATCAGCAGGAGTGGAATAAGATATATGATTGTAGGGAGTCTTGTTTTATCATTTTAAGAGATTGTGAGAACCCATTTTCACATTATGCTATAAATACATCAGAATTCACAAAGGAAAGATTGTTAAAGGTATTACCAAACAGCTGATGATCTATTTGCTTGTCTAGTATAGAAATTTCAATATTTCGAAAGAATAAAACTACATCAACTTCTGAATATTTTTTGAGATAGGTGCCCAATGTTCCATTATTTCTCGTTTGTCACCCTTTTTAACCTTACAGACAGCAGGTTGCAGCAGCAGGTGGGCATCCGCATCCGAAAATATTAGGGAAAACGCACCCGCCCGTCGGATGCTTATTGGATTTCATGCGCGTTAAGCTACATCACGCCGAGAAATCTGAACATTTCTGCAACGATTTAGCTATTTGTCCCCAGTCATCCCTTCAGCGAAAACTTTCGCGCGTTCGGCTCGTGGTGTTTTGTCACATCGGGTTTCCCTCCACTGTTTCTTTACGATGCTTCACACTTGAACGACGACGCGTAGACCTTTTTCGCCCTGCCAGCCCGCCTGTAGAAGTAACAAAGCGCCCACGACTGCAACAGGAGCGAAAGACTTTAAAACTTTTCCCGTCGCGCGCCCTCCATCCAAGTAAAAATCTTGGCAAATGCTGATAGATTTCTTCTTTAACGGAAGAAGTTTACTTTCGCTATTATGCGGGATAAGAGTTACGTCGATGCTTTCAGCAATATATTACAATATGTCACATTATTATACCCTCTTTGGTGGTGCGTTTAGTTTTTAAGTTTCGCAGTTGTTCTTTGCGAAAGTTTCGTGTGGCAAAATGTGGCGGCACTATAATAGCACCGCAAGACCGACCACGTCGTTAATTTTATGATGAATTATTATCGATCTAATAAATTTTATATATTTCCGATAACATATGGTGTTATTTTCTTAAATATTCTTGTAAGACGGGCCAAAAATTTATAGCATATGCTATAAAATTTTCTAAATAATGGTATATAAACTGAAATGGCCATCAAATTTCCCTAAGAATATATGTACTTATATATGATAACCCGTTTCATTTGTTTACTTTTACTGGGAATTATAAATTTGTTTATGTTTTAAGACAGCGATTTCGTAACAGTGGGACGCGCGGTATATTAACTTTTGTAATGGGTCCCTTTTTGGGAATTACTGAAGTCGAGAAAGTCCCCTTGGGATAAAACTGAATAAAGGATATTTTAAGATATTTTTTGATCAATTATCCTCTCAAACTGTGTGTAATTTCTCAATTATATAAATAATATCGGCTCCTACTTAAAATTTCTTAAAATTTTGAGTCTGATATTCAAATATTTACAACTGAAATTTATTAACATTTAAATTTATAGTTTAATTTGAAAAGAAGGTATTTCTACCACAACGCCCACTCGTATCAACAAATCCATCTGTAGA
Organism: Weissflogia rhopalogaster; assembly: GCA_019419845.2. NCBI lineage: Eukaryota > Metazoa > Arthropoda > Insecta > Coleoptera > Staphylinidae > Weissflogia > Weissflogia rhopalogaster. The sequence goes on from WSZQ02126089.1 coordinate 24,976, forward strand.
CCTAGACTATCCACTGATATTGTTAGCTAATACTACCAACAGAATAAAACACATAATAAAAGTAGCAGAAACAACAGCACTGCGAACCATAACCAAACTTCGACATCCTAATAACCCCCTTCACAACCCTCCGAACACACTGTTATACACCAAAGCCCAAATACTCCCCATCAACATGTGGCATATCGAACTCCAACAAACATTCAAAAATAACCCAACTAATTTGGCTATCATTGAACCGCTTTGTATTCCTTTCACTGGAAATTCACCTATCAAATTCAAAACTCCTGAACACGGACTACTACGAACATACATAAATATGTAAACCTTTTATATATACTATGTATTACGATGTACATTTGTTTCATGGCAGAAAGACTGTAATGGTCGATAGCCGTTAAAATATATTTATCTAGTTTAATTTCTGTACCGTTTGAACAAATATCAGCTCAATTTAGTTACACAAAACGTTTTATATAAACATTCTTTATTTCAATACTATCTCAAATAGCATCAGTAAATTCGAGTGGGTAAAAGAAATAAAATGCACTTGATATGACTTTGTCTTACACTTTTTAACATGTTTTTCGTAACTCAGCTGGAAGCTAAACGTAACAGCAAAGTTATATATTCTCTTGAAGGTAAAAAGATAATAACTGAAAAAAGTTGAATGAAAATTCGTACGGAATGAAGTAAAGCGTCGTGCCACCCCCTGCGCGAAGACCTGACAACTATTCGTTTGCGTTTACTGCTCTCTTTCCCTTCGAGTATACACAACTTGTTCACGGTGCTGTAGTATATTTTCATAATAAAATGAAATAAGGTATAAATCTCTGTAATACCACGACGAGACAGAAGCGGTGAAGGCGGGAACTTGGGTACATTTGTGTAATTGGAAAAATTATATTTTCTTGTATTGCCGAGGCCCATAATTGTCTTATTAAAAATATACCGCATTGCTACAGACGAAATCGGTACTAACCTAATCGCCAATCGACAAAAATCTCCACTAATCCTGCCACATAAGTCTTAAAGTGCATGCAAGTAGTAGGCAATTGTACGGTGCAACTTTTGCATGCAATCAAATAATAAAACTTTATTGCGACGTAAAGTTTTATTTGAACTGTAAAACTCTGTTGGGAATTTTAATACCGGCGAAAAGTTTAATTTATTAAACACTACAGATTTCCTGGATGCGCGTTAGGCTGATGTGAAAACGCCAATTGCGCCATTATTTAATTATCCGCATTGTATGCCGGTGGGCCAAAACAGGAACGCAATGAAAGAGATTCAGTGCGACAGCAAATTTCAGAATTTTGAAACAAGCGTCTTTCCTAATTTCCCGTTTTGCATACCCGAGTATTGCAAGCAACTGAGCTGTGTGGAACAAGCGATGTGGATGTAGAAGGGCGAAACGTTTATAATTGCAATTTGTTTTTATGTTGCGTTCTTGTAAATGTCCTGACAGTGCAACGCGCTCGTCGCTTCTTTGCAGTTTCGGTCCTGTTTATCTTAGTATACCTTAATACACTTCTCTTGATGCAGCATTTGGTGGAAACATTTCCGACAAAGGGAAATTGGAAAAAATATTAATGGAAGGTAAACTGGTATATTATGCACGCATGAGATATTAATTTCTCTAATAAAAGTTTTTCTTTCTCTAATAAGTTATTAGTTTCTATATTTTCTAATGCAGCGGATTCTACTTAAGCGGGCCACATCGGGGCTAGTGATTGTTTCAATTTCATAAAATCAATAAGAATTTAAAAATATGGGTAAAATAAAACCATAACAACATAATTGAACGGAGAAAATATTTTAATATCAATTCTGGTGACCAAGTGCATCCCATGGGAGTATGTGAATCTCAGTTATTCTTATGCGTTGGATGCATACCAAAATGAAATTGGGATATGATGCTGACTGTGCGTAATAAAGACTTGTTAAGAGGGCAAAGTCTTTAAATGCGGCGGATTGTTGTGTCAATTCCAAGGGACCCAATATTTGATGTAAATCTAGTCATTATACATTCCCTCGAGTTTGGTTTCCTCAATTTGTCCTATATATAGCAATTTAAGGAAAATAACAGATCAGTTAGGGTAAAATATTTTCCTTAAATTGCTCATTAGGTTAATGCTAGCCTTGCTGTACAGGTTAGTCGTACCTCTTACTTTGGAAAAACTTATTTTTAGTAGGAAACAAGAAATATAAAAGGGAAAATGTATAAACACTAATCGAAGATAAGCCGTCAGATTATTCACACATGAGGTAATTTTCCAGGTTCGCGTTGAGTTTCCCATGAATATATTTCAGAAGAAAATTTATGTCTAATTTTCATCACGGCAAAACTTTTCCGTGAAGATGAAAGTTCGTGTGTGTAATATAGGCTGAACTTGAATAATACGTCTTCCATTTTAAACTCGTGAACTTTCCAGAGACCTCGTACATAATTAATAATATTGTTTGTCGTGCACTCAGGCACAGCTGTTCAGGTGCTTTACCTAGGGTATCTCGTTTTCCTTACGCATCGCCATCATCTTCCCACACTGCGCAAAACTCGTACATGTAGCACGTTAGGCGTCATTCATCAACTTGCCTTTTGTATGCTGTGTAATGTTGGATAAATCTTTGTGACCTCACGTTTTCGCGAATTTACAGAAGGCCAATACGATGATACGAACGTGCAAAATGGCGTAAAGCAAGATGGCTTTTGGGGAAATGTACTAATACAGGTGTGCTATCTTCCTTCGCCTACCTTTCATAATCAGATAATAAGGTGATGTTATATTTCATCTGCATTTACTTGCCAGGGATCTGGAGCACCGGGGGGTGCAACTTAATAGCAAGAGTGATTTTCCACTTTGGCTGCCAACATATTGCGGGAGAGTTTTACGACTTACCAGTTTCGGTTGCGGCGTCGCGGACATTTCGTGGAGCGGAATGCCGTTGCGCAGAGTGCAGTAGCCCATGTAGCCTGAGTTCCCAGCGGCCGCCGAATGCAGGAGGCTGCGGTTCGGCGATGTCTCGATGGTGGAGACATGCTGCCGCTTCCTGCCGTACTCCATCGGATCTTCGGCGCCTTCTGTGGGCTGTGGAATGATGTCTGGATTCTTCTCGTCGCTGTCGCACTCGCCGGCGCTGCTATCGTGCTTCGAAATCGGGCTGCCACCTGCAGCAAGAAAGTATGCTGGATGGCGGATGGTTGTGTGTTGCAATGGCCACGAGAAATCGTTATCGATGATACATGAAAAGTAAAAAATGAACAACAAAATCTTTTAAAAATTTAGCAATTTGGATTGGAAACATATTTCCGCTTGTAAATCCTTATATTTGGAAATCAAATAATATGTATATATTATTATATTATATGAATAGCAAATTGATTATTTGATGATAAATAATGTCAAGTCAAAGTACACAATTTTCCCAACCGAATTCGTATTCTGATGGCTGCCTTTAGTAATACGAATATTTACAGTTCGTATGGAACTAAATAAAGTAAAATGAACAACCTACTTTAAAAGTGCCACACTTTCTGTAAAATGGTATAGTGAAAAATATCGAACAATGTTGAGTAATCAAGATCGATGACAAGTGTTGTTTGCCAGTGAAAACAGAAGCCATGAATAAGAAAATAAGTGGAAATCAAGATGTATATGCGCAAACACGGCGGCATTGCTATTTCCATTGGCGCCGCTCAACAATTTTTTTGCTCAGCGCCGACGTATTTCATTGCGGTGTGATGTTTATTTGTTGCAACGCAGCGCAGCGCCCGTCCATTGAGTGTGAGTTCATTTGGGTGGTGGCGAGTAGTCGGCCGCGAACCAAACACCCACCCGTAGTCGAGCGAGAGAATTTATTTCGCGATTATAAATCTTTTGCATAATGCATGTCGCAGCAGGACTGTGAGCCACACACATACAACTGCAGTGCACTCTATAGAAATGCTGCCTGGGACTCGCATTCGCCCGCCCCCGCAGGACCCGCCAGCACTCACTGCGAGAATTGGCGAAAACCGCCTGCTGGTCGCGTGGCGAACACGTCGCGGAAGAAAGCCTGCGCTGCCACCATCGCCGCCGGTGGGGGAGTGAAACACGAAGCCGACGAGAACTCGACGCTAATAGTGAAAGTTTTATACGCGCGGCGGGGCCTCGGCTAGCGGCAGAGCACACAGCTGCAGTGATTAATAGAGAGACACCGATGGGAGGACTCGCGACCGTTCGTCGGTTCCGCTCGTTTCCACTTTCCAGCAGGAAAACTCGTCTTCACAACTTCATCGGTCTCGCGCGCTGCCCAGCCCAAGCAAAAACCCACCAGTTTCCACTCGCACAACCTACAGAAATTCAAACTCTATCGAGACACAGCCATCCTTTATCTCCGTCTATCTTTCAACTTTTGTTGCAGCAATTATTTTCTTCTTCTCCAGGGCTTTGTCAACTGGCTTCTTAGTTCAAAAAGAACATCTTGCCCGCTCATTCATTCACTCCCGGCGCGACTCGCTTTTCCCGCTCGAAAATGATGTAAAGTTTTTCCGCCGCGTGTCGGATATCTGAACAGTCAGCGTGAAATGAACTCCCACGGAAATGATAGCGGCAAAAACTTGGCGCATCGTGCAAGTGCCGGATAATGACATGAAAACACGCGTGCCATTAATGCCTTCTCACCTCCTTTATCACTGAGTGTTGGTCCACTGGTTGATCCACGATGCTCGCCACTGCCGCTCGTGACGACGCCGTTTTTGTGCCGTTTTCTGCGACCCTCGTTCTGAGTACACTGTAGCCGCAAGACCAACACGACGACGAGTGCCACGATGAAGAGGGCCGACACGATGCCGATCAGCACGCTCATCATCGGCGTGAATTTGAAGCCGGCCTTGTGACTTTCTACTTTTGTACACACATCAAACATATGATATAAGTTGAGAGACGAAACACTTCAAATATGATGGGAAACGACTTAGAGAAATGAAATGCTTTAAGAGGATTAAAGGATTGCAGATTGTTGCTTTTGCACAACTTTAAATTCAGCTTCCACACGCAGACGGATGTGAGAAAATGAAGCCGCTTGGGGGGATAAAAGATTGCGGACGTCATCGTTCTTCCGTTCGTGATGCCGCGATTCGTCTCCGTGTCGTTGGGACAGAATTTAAGTGAAACGTTTACGACAACAAAAAGTGCTTTATTGTGTTCATCACACCCTGCTAGTCACGATTTTTCTTTCGATTTTCAACAGCAAAACCACGAATTACTTACTCGCTTTTTGAAAGTAAAAAACGACACTTGATACTTTGAATAACACTGTGCTTCAAGTTTATTAATATAAAAATAAACTCACAAGGTAATAAATAAGTGCGAGAATATAAGTTCGTTGAAGAAATTTTGAGTGGAATTTGAGTGAAATTCTTTTCCTATATTCAAAGCGTGAAATAAGGTCAAAGATTTAAGTGTACCACTAAGTGTGAGAAGGTAAATTATAAAGTTTAGGGTTGTAACTTGAAGGAGGAGATGGATGTTTGGACGGTACACACAATTTGTGAGATTAAGTGGCGGCGGCTGGGAAATGTGCGGATCGAACTTACCCTTTTCGGGCGTCAGTTGTTTTTCGGGCAGCCTCAAAGTGGCCGATTGCAATATCACCGGCTCACTGCGTCCCTTCGCGTTGTAGGCGAACACGGCCGCTTGATATTGACCGCCCGCCTCCAGTCCATTCACCGTAAAGCGTGCCACCGGCGACGATAAATTGCTCTTAATTTCTTGACTCTGGCTTTCTCTCATCTGCCGCTCCAGCAATGTATTTGCATACACCAAGAAAAAAAAAACGACGCATACGTATAGAACACAAATTTCGCATAAATTAAACTAGGTTGTACAAAATGTTTGCACTTTTGCACATGGTGCTTTCGCGGTTAGGCTCATTTTCCGGTTTTGGGCCTCCCTTAAAGATCCAACATATGCATCGAGTAATTGGACTCTTATGTGGCCCTCAGATTCGGTCCTTAGCGTAACACCATTATACAAGGCAAGCGTTGCCAACGTTTTCCACAACCCAATTTACTTTTCCCTGCGCTACTCTGGCCGCTCTTTTCGCCTAATTACGGAGATTCCCGACGTCTTTATTACTTTTAATTATATTCTCGTTTCGCAACTGTCTAATAGCCGGCCGTCGTTCAGCGCCGTTCAGAAGCTGGCGGCAATTGACGCCTAACAAGGTGCCAATTAGTAAATGGCAACGAGAAAAAATCCTCCGGTGTGTACGCTCAGGTATATAAAAAAACAAATCTGCCGGAGTGAAATTAGAAATTACCTCGAGGAGGAAAGATTGTGGGAGTCCACCGTTGAAAGCCTCTGAGCAACGGATGGAAAGCGATGTCATAGATACGTTCGTTACATTGCAATTGTGTACCGGATCTGGACGTCCTGGAATAAAAAGTAAAAAGATTAAATGTGGTTGCTACAAGTCAAGGTTTAATTTACACAGTTTTAAACTAACGCGACGTCGCACTACTGAGACTAAAGCAATCAAAGTACTTGTATTCTGATATTCAACTGAGCGACAATTACTCGTTGCGCTCAACGGAGTCCAGGACACAAATCTCTTTATTATGAGTGGCTATGGGGTTTGACTATCTTTGGGGTATACCCCTTGATACCCATTCCTGCGGATCCATCGACAGGTTGTCGCGCGGCAACCCTCACCCTCAGCAAGGACCATTTCCGTCGTCGATTCTAATGGTCGTTTTCTTAGAGTAATACAAATCAAAGTATATATGGGCCGGCGCCGGAGCCGGCGACTTCTTCTGTTCTGATCAAATAATAAAAATAAACTATAAATACATTTTTAAATCATTAAGATTTTTGAGGTTAACGCACCCAATTCGGTCTTGAATTCCAAATCGAAAAAGAATGAAGGTGAAAATGGAAATTCTGTTTGAAGGTACATAAAAAATACATATCGTTCTGGCTCTCGAAACGCGTCTTTCCTCTACCCACAATTCCTTAGTAAATCGCTCAAATCGAACCAGAAACTCGAGGACCGAATATGTAGGGTTTTCGATGCGAATAAATTTCATAACGCATTTTGCCGATTCTGTATTTCGGTCTTCCACATTGAAGCACCCTGTCGCGTACCCGCCAACACCACACACCGAATATAATTGCTTGCAAACGGGAACAATTCGTCGACAATTTCGAAAACTACCTTGCACATCTCCAAACACGAAGCATTACATCATTTATTCATACCAATTCTTTGCACACCAAAAAGTTCCCAGGGACGCGGTTCATTCAAATTGAATCATTTTACAAAATTTCAATTAATTTTATGATATATTAGTTAATATATTTTTTACACGATGATATACTAAACTTAACAATTTCTCCGATTTATCTTGACGATACGTCATTTTTTAATCTTAGAATCTTTGACATTTTTACTTGATTTCGCCGTCAGTTTCTTCCGGTGATTTACCAATCGCGCCTTGGGTGTTTCCAACGTGCTTTGAAATGTTTGTTTGTATAATTTATTTATAATTGTATCTTCGGGTTTATCCGATGCAATTTCGTGTTGTTCCCTAGAACGATGTGTGGTCAGCGCTGGCAGGAGCAACGAAATCACATTCAAGATCCACTGTGGTGGTTCCGATTCCATGTAAAACAATTGCCAACTGGGAATACCGAGGTGTGCAATGTGCATTCGAAAATACGTGGAGAAGTCATGGGTTAGATAATAGTATTTGTTGTTTTTCGTGCATATCCACACGTTGTTCGCGAATTTAAAGCGCGAAAAGACCATTACGACCAAATTCTCATCGCCAAACTTATCAATAACGTATAGTTTCACGTCCAGTCCGAGCGAGGGACGTATCGGGACGGAGTCTTTGATGATTTTCAAAATTTTTGAATGAGGTACCTGTACCACATCCTCCAGATGATTAATCTCGATTTTGCCGACAATTTGGTTGGCAGTGCCGCCAAGCTGCAGATACCACTTGAATAGAAAACCGTTCATGGACAGATAAAACTTGCGAATGTCGGACGGCAGTAGCACACCGTTCATTTGCTCCCACTCGACAATCGCGTTATCGCCCAGCGTGGGAAAGCGTTTCAGATAGTAGCCCTGCATGCCGACCTTCTTGTAACCGGTAATCACACTGGGCAGACCAAGCAGGAGGTTTACATAGATTGAGTCTTCCGAAATCTTCTCAATTTTAAACATTTTGCGAGTAATTTGGACGACTGTTTAGCATATCACAATGACAGGCAGGTGTCAGCCTGCAAATTAAGCTAAAACGATGTCACAACCGGTGCTTACCTGCTGCGATCAGATGAAACACGCACGGGACGCGCTGCTGTCCGATGCGATTAGACGCATAGCACAGCAGAGTGCCGTAGTCCAGCTCGGTGATGGGGGTGTAGACAACGACGCTGGAGGTGCCGTTTCGTGCGATGTACGACTGGGCAACGTCGACGGACTCCGCCGAGTTGTTGAACGTCCAGCGGAACTCCACGTCCGACGGATTGGCGTCCACTTGGCATGCGATCTGAGCGCGTTCCTGTTTGGCGACGCCGTAGATTCGCACTTGGTTAGCCTTGCAGGACGGGGCAACTATTTCAATGGAATAATGGGTGGGTTTAGCGATAGTTATCGATGGGAAAAATTGAGGATTAGCCACTGAATACGTACACATCACGTTTAAATAGAACGCCTTGCTTTCGCCATCCCCTTCGGTATTGTAGCCCACGCAGGTGTAGTTTCCTGCTGTCGAACGACTCACACCCTGAAGGACGAGGCTTTGATTGCTTATAATTATGCCTGCACCTATATTATGATTCAACATTTTTCCCTAGAAAAAAAAAACATGGATAACTCATTCGACCGTTCTATAGTCTAATTAAATATCTTTTTGCGTCTTGAAACCTAAAATTGATTCTTGCCTAAGCAAATTTTCCAACTTTAAAAATGCATACAAACTTTTAGTAATTGTGAGTTTTCTGATAAAAACTTTTATACTGCAAATTTTTATGAATTCTCTTTATTAAAAGTGAAATTAATAAGTACTTTTAATACTACCACAGTTAAGAGAACATAATAAATTCTTTCATTAATTAATCAAAAATATTGATAAATTTGCAATTTTATGATATGAAATGAGAGTCGGTAGGATATCCACAAACTGATCTAGTAACTGATCTGTAGATGTCCCTGAATAGAAGGTTTAATTGTGAAAGAAGGTGGGTGAATGTCAAGAATGTTCGTTTCTACATAACTGTAGTGACATTTTAGCGGGTGTCTCATTATTCAATACAATATCGAAACATAGAAAAAAATACGATACTATGGTCTCTTCTCTGATATATTTCAGGAACTAGAAACCGTATAAACATTTTATTAGTTATAAGAACAAAATTTTATAAATTGAAGACCCAACAGTTTTCCCTACCCTAATCCAAAGGCCTAACTTTTTGGCTCTACCTAACCAACCAGTTTAGAATAGAATTATAAAATTATGCGCAAAGCTGGTGCAGATTGTTAACTCACGTTATGTCGCCATTCGACTTTATAGACGTGTGGATGTGCGTTGATGATACAGTCGAAGTAGACGTCGGTGCCCTCACGGATGGTGTCCGGGTTGAGTGAAGTACCCAGGATAATCTTCGCTTCGGGTGTATCTGCAACAGCACAGCAGGGCGATCAACGCAAATTACTCTCGGATAATCACTGCGCGTTTTCCCGCCCGAACACAGCCCAGAACCTAGTCAAATTGTGGCCATCTACTCTTTATCATGCGACTACCACCGAAACCAGCCACCCCTGCAACTTGATTATGCATATTTAAATTAAATTTAACTCGTGTTCTTGCGCGCCGCGCCGACAATCAAAATGCACGCCGTCCCATCTCAACCCGAAAGTGCGACGACGGCGGTTCGTTCAGACGCACCGACAATTATCACAACAATCCACGCTCGGGTTGAAATGCGCTGATGAAAACTGATGAAAAACAATGAAAATCGAATGAAAAAAGCAGTCAAAAAACACCAAAGTAATGCCAGGAATTTAATATAAAGAAACGAGGCGTTTTATTTCAATCTAAGGTCGTATCTTTTGTGGACTGCACATTGGAAATCTTGGAGAAAGGACCGGAAGGCGGGATATATTGGAGAAGAAAAAAGGAAGACGAAAAGCTGGTGCGTCTAGGACAACCGGAAAACCGGAAAACATGAGATTCTCGGACAGAAAAGTAAATAAGTTGCTAGTTGTTTCCATCCTGCTACCTTACGAAATCATGATTTAGGGCTCTGCACGAGTCCTATTAAAGTTTAATTGAAAACTATAACAGTTGGTTTGTCCCAAAACAGGTACAGCTACTAACCCTCCTGTGAGAGAGAAATCAAACGTAAATGTAGCAAGTAATTTTAATGAAATTACGATAAACAAACTGACACAGTGATAAAATTTAAGAGGAAATTAAATATCCACCTAGCCGGGCGATGAAAGTTTAATCTTTAATTTGATGTTTTCATAATTAAAAGTTTGATGCTACCGCCCAGCAAAAACCGACCAAGACTGATGCAAAATTAAATAAAATAGTAGATAACTTGGTAGCGAGGCATCGCCACAGACTCCTGACGTGCAGCGACGGGGTACACGTAAAACTTAGTGCTCGTTATAGATTTTAATTAACGTGAGTAACTCGCTGAGATTCATTACATCAGACAAGCACGATGCGTCGACTGGGTCGGGCTGAATAAAAATATTCTTAGACAAACTGCAAGTACTTCGTCGTTGGCACGTTTCGTCAATTTTTTAATATCTCGTCATAAAATGTGCCGGACCGCGTGCGCCCGACTTCTTCCAACACTTAAGTACATACTTCCAGAATATAAATTATAAATGTCATGCTTATTATATTTTATCATATTTTCCAGACTATTTGAGAGTCGCCAACATTAAATTTGCTTCAAGGAATTATTGCTTTAAATTTTAATGGAATTATTTTCAATATATTTAGTTTTATCATGAACTGATGAAAGACATATCACGAGAAAGAAACCGAAATCTCTCATCATTAAGAAAAAACTATATATTTTAAGTTAGAACTTACTAGAGATATATTTTGAGAAGATTTTGAAAGTGCGAACAAAGATAAATATTTTAATAATTCAATGTTTACATGTAGCGACGTCTCTGGGCTTTCGAATAAAATGTTGAGAATGTGGAGGGGATGGATGCAGAATTTACATTTCTATACTACTGATGTATTTCATGGTATAGCATCGAAAAAGCTCGACATTTTCTTGAATAATTAATTTTATAATAGTCTCTTGCCTCACTGAATCTTACATTAGTCATATTTTGCAAACGAATGTTTAACTATTAATAATGTTGCAAATTTAAATAATTGCACGGCAAACTTACAGTGAATCTCCAACTTCCATCCATCTTCCAGACCGTCTGAAGATAGAATCTTGTTCTCTGCCCGACAGGACAAGTACTTGCCATCGTCGTCCTTGCCGGCGATAAATGATAGCGTGCTGGTGGTGATGTTGCCATCGATAGAGGTCTGCAAATGACAAAAACGAGGAATGAATTGCGCTCAGCGAGGCGACACAACGCCGACGGCAGTCACGCTCATGCCAGTCGGCAGAGCTCAAACAGTTAATTACTTATGGCTTGATCAAATGTTGATTAATTATTAAACGGCATCATGGTGTGGTGTGGTAATTACAATTTAAACGATCGCGAACAGCGATCCGCGCCATTCAAAGATGAACGTTTGATAGTGCGACGACACAACTTAACGATGATTAAAAGCGGTAGGAGCAGCAGGACGCCGCCGCTTGCAACAGCTTCGCGAGCTCCAGACTCTGCTCTTGCACATTTACAGCTATAAGTTTATTATGTCGACTGTTTGAAGGCTTAATTAAGTAGTAGGTCATTCCGGTGCCGGGCGTCGATCTTTATTGCCAAATTTCGCATGAAATTGCGAAATTTCTGAAATATTACAGCCGCGAGTCCTGTCGTTAATTATGCAGGCTGCCTTAGTGGCAGCCAACAAGTCGAGTATTAATTCGTGCTCACCTTTTTTTCGCCCGGCACGCACGCGAGAATTAAACTACAACAAAAAGAGTGTGGCACAGTTTTTTATGAAACTGCGCCCGGTTCCACGCTGCTACACATCGCCGCGAGGGCGTAAGTGTAATAAAAGCGAAAAAAAGTAATGTTTGCTGAATGCCTGACATTTATCCATCCAACCAACAGGCAGGCGTGTCGAGGCCAGAAGAAGCGGGCTTGCGCAAAAAAGGTATTTTTGCCAGCGAGCAGAAAAAATAACGCTGAGGGAGAAAAGTACTTTAATCTCTGTATAAATACCATAAAAGGTAAACATTTGATTATGTAAATAATATAAAATATGCCTATGTCCGAATGCTGTAGGGATTAGATGTTAGGCCTATGTCGGAGTGATGTTTTTGGGGGATAAATCATAAAACCAGTTGGAACGATTTTTTGATGGTATGACAGTTCGCAGTCTTTGACATCAATCAGTTTTTTCTCTCAAATAAGTGGAGGGTATATGTATTTTTCTCAAGAATTGTCTACTAAAAATACATGGATATTATTTTTATACAGTTTTATAAAACTCTTTTCAAATGTTACAGTTTTCATAGTTATTGCGAGTCCGTTTTTATACTTCGGAATTTTAATTAAATCTTTTTAATAAAAGAAAAGTTAATAAGTAATGAAATTTTGTACTTTGAACCGTCTATTTTAAGATGTTTTAGTAAGTTGTACTACGCGAATATCTAGATAGATTTATAAAAGAAGTGGGGGGGTCTAGAATGTCTGCTTCTTACTATTGTGGTATAAACAGATATTAGAAATTTGTTTGTTAATTTAAAAAAGTCAAAATTGATTAAAACTTAGGTAACAACAGCTCCTTTTTTCAATAAAAATAGTAGTAGTAGGACCTTTATTGACATTCATCCTTTAAACCATTTTACATTTTGCCGCCAACAGACTTCATAAAATAAATACATACGTCAATAAAAAAATAATCGTAAAATGAAATTATTATACCATTGTCTTTATTACAAAAAAGTAATTGTAGTAGCGTTATTAAATGTTATTTATTAACGTTTCAGTGGTGTAATATATTCGCAACGAACAAAAACGTGAACGGCAAACAGAAAGGAATTTTAAAAAAAATTGTTCGCAGTTTCAAAACAACGCTACTCGGTGTAAATAATTAAATAGACCAAACACAATAATTCGTCGGTGGCGCACTGTTCTTTCATTTGGTCGTTTGGCAGATTGCCTGAAATATTGATGAAATGCAACACAATAAAATGCGGCCGGATGGCATACGGACGGTTGTGTTCGCGCAATAGTAATTTCGTTCAATCAATGGACGCACCGCGACAAAACACGAATTTCTACACACGCCTGTGTTGCTGTTTAACGGCACTGGACGGAAAGCGGATGGCAATAAAAAATCTATCGACAACCATCGCGTGGCATACCAATAAACGCGAGCGCGTTAACGATTCGATGCTATTAAAACGGCAACGTCGAAATATTTTGCCACATTGACAAGCGTCGAAGATCTACAAAAGCGCAAAATTCGGTCACTCCCCGATGCAAATTGGTCATTTTCATTTTCAGGAAGAACTCCGCCTGAAATCTCTCCGATATTTTAAAATGTACAAATTGATTTCGATGTATTTGCACTGGTGGCGTACAAGTTAGGGTAGGATAAAACTTCAATAAGTGTGCCATAAATAACGTGGTACTTGGGTGGTGGGGGTGGTTGAGAAAGGGTGGAACTTGCGGAAATATAGTGGAAATGGTCGGAAGCAGGGGAGTTAGACAGGATGGGAAGGTTGGAAAGGAAAACTCCTTACCGTCTCCTTCGTTTTATCCAGCCGCTGACCGTTCTTCCACCAGGTTATTGTCGCCGGCGGCCTCGAGCCTGAACTCTGACACAACAAGTCGTATCTTCTGCCAGCCGAGAGTGGTTGGTTTGCGCCGAGGATTTTCACGTCCAGGGGTCCAACTGGAAATACAAGGTAGCATTGAGTTTGTTTGACCGATGTAAATTATGCGTCTTTCTCTATTTGTCAATAAGAAAAGCGGCGAGTGCGTAATTTATTTATGGTATAACGTACAATTCATATCTAGGTGTAGAGTGGATGATATGGGTGGCGTTCTGTCGTTGTTGTACGCCTGACACGTGAGCTGCGAGTGCACATCGCGCCGCCCCAGGCCCGCCACACGCAGCTCGGAACGCACGTGCGACTTGCCGCCGCCGGACGGCAGCACGACGCTCTTATTTGTCACGAGCATCTCGTTTCGGTACCATCCGACGTGCGGAATTGGTTTGCCTGCAAATAAAACCAGACACAGGAAATTTAATATAAAGCAAAATAAAAGAGGGCTGCAAAAAATAACATATCAAAATTTTGGCTAAATCGGTGCAATCAGATTTTGGATCTTGATAAATATATAAATAAATACATATGAACAATTTCATGTCAAAGCTTGTTTATTATGTTTATTAATTTTATTATCAAAGAAATTCTTTTCTATAAAGTATCCATGCAAATTTTTGATTTTTTAAAAACGGGGAATATTAATTAAAATACCTTATAAATTTGCAAACATTTAAGAAGTTCTTCCTTGGATCAATATTTGTATTCTTGTATTAATAAAATTACTATATGATTGCTCCTGGATCATTTCACGTCAAAGAGACCAATTTTACAGATGGCTCCAGCCCGAGACTATCTCGAAATCGAATGAAAGAGGTTTTTCAAGGACTTACATCCTTGACATGGGGATGGCATTTCACTTTGATATCTTATTTCTTTTCTTTTCTAAGAGTTCTATAAAACATAGAAATCTGTGCGTTTACACCACTATACAACTTTTGTAAACTAACTTATTAGAATGTATTATCCGCATTTTAAAAATGGACATTTTAAATACATTTGAAGGGGCAAGTAATTTAATGAGTGATGTTGTGAACCAAAGTTTGGACAGCCATAACTTTTCGTTGAATTTCCAAATCTATCTGAGGCTTGATATTCTACTATCAAACTAGCGTGAGGATAAAATTCAGTTGTCATTGTTCATATTCAGTGCAAGTTATGCAATTGCAAAGTTGTAAAATATTGATTTGATGCAATTTTAATCATACGTTCTATGATAAATATCTGAACTGTTCCATTTCCGATCTTGTTTTGACATGAAATGTGTTTCCTTTATTCTTAGATTTGGTATTTTCAAAAGAAACATATTTGCGAATGAATTATTCAAACAATTGCGAAATAGTTCCACCAAGCCACAAATTGTAACTAAATTTAGCCGAAGCAGGCTGGCATTGAATTAATTAACTCAGTTGCAGTACACAGGTTTGCGCATCTGCAATTCCATATTGAAATTCAAACAGTTATTCATACGGTGGATGCATAAGGACACGGGAAGCAATTAACAAATTGATTAATTAAGTAAATAAATTTACGCGAAGGCAAATTGCAACGACATAAATTGTGGAGCGCCCAAGCTTTCAGTGCACGAGCCGGCCGTGTGGGCGGCGATGAGCTGGCGGCAGGATATAGCGTATTTCCACGCTGGCGGGTATGCGCCGCGCCGTACTGAGCACATTGCCGCCTCCGCCGCCTCCACGAGCCTAGGTGTGTACACGCGGAACAAGCGCGTTGCGCCGTATACTGCCCGCCGTTCCAACTAAACCTCTCTCTTCCAAATGTCCTCCACCCCGCTTTGCCCCCCCCCCCTCCCAGCACCTAGGAAGATTATCGCCGATTTGAAATTACCGGTAATTGATGCTACTTCCAATTCCACAATTCCAACTACGCCGGGTTGCGATTAATGCCCTTCTTTCTCGAATCATTTTTGAATTATTTAATAGATGCAGCGCGATTTTCCAGTCGATTTTTTGTTGAAATAAATATTGATGCGCACTGAAACTGACAAGAAAAGCCCGATCGCGCTCGCCGCACGCACATGATGCGCATTCTAAATTAATTAATGAACCATTCGATCGAGAATGAAATTATCAGCACATTCTGGGTGGTCTTGTTGCAAAGTCCGAAACTCAGAGAGGGCGATTTTATGGACGCGCTCGCGCTTCATTGGAACGTGATTGATATACGTGCATTAATTCGTAATGGTCGGCCATGAATAACGACAAGGGTTTTTTCGCCCATCCTCCCAGACACAAGTTTGCGCACCCGCCTACGCCGCCTTTCACATCGGGAACGCGTGAAAGAGTTGCGTGCTTTCGCCCATGATATGCCTGCCACCCCATGCTGACACCATCACTACACTGATACACGCATAAAGCTTCATCCTGTGTATATCGTACGGTTGTATATGTGGGTTTACGTGGGAGTGTTTGCCTGTTTGTGAGTTGGTATGTATGAGTATATGTGGGTGAGTTTGTGTATGATACGGGCGAGCGAAATCAATTTTAGAATCGCCTCACACGTGGGGCGCAAACCATCCGACCAGCTCCAAATACGCTTTGCTCCTACAGTTTCGGTCCGATGGGGCTCGACCCCATCAATCTTGGCGGCGCTACGCCGCGTCGCTGTCTTGTGTGACAAACACGAATTGCGCACTTATTTTTAATAATTCCTCATCAATCTCAGCGCGAAACTCACCTTGCACTGGGCGGACAACAACGGTCACCTTCACATATATTATCTCTGGACCATGCCCGTTCCCCGGCACCTTCAACGCCATTTTAGCTGAACTTTGAACTATATTGGAAGAGTTACTACTTATTTCTTGACATTTATTTTGGGAAAGTAGATTTAAATTTAGTGTGGTTGTATGTTATTAATGAGAGGAATATATAAAGTATAATAGTAAAAAAATATCGTATCGATATAGTATCGATTCTGGCACCATTCGCATGCCAAGCGAGCGCTCTACCATCTAAGCTATGCGCCCTGCTGATCGGTCTTGATTACTAATTTTCGATCGTACTTAAATTATATGAAGAGTAGGTCAAAATTTTACTTTCCAAACCAGTCCAATGATGAATTCGAATGACCACATCTCGAAACATTTACTATCATAAGTTTAAAATGCAACCAACTTAACTTGAACCATACATTGCATTGGAAATTGCAATGTATATGGATCTTGGATACTATGCGGCTCTCTAATTAAGATTGGATTATAAAATTATAAAACGATCGCATGCTAAGCAAGCGCTCTACCATCTGAGCTGTGCCCCCTGTCGACCAAGAGTGATTACTACTTTTGGATCTATTCTAAACATATTTAGAGTCTGTCAAAATTTCTCTCTCCAAACCAGTCCAATAATACTTCGAATGACCACATCTTTATAAAATGCCTACATTTTAACTTACACTGCAACTATTTCTAATTTCTTGGCTACAATCCTGATTTTCTCTAAATTAAGTTGCGACAATAAAATTAGAAAAAAATGTTGGAGGCGCCGGGTATCGATCCCGGTACCTCTCGCATGCTAAGCGAGCGCTCTACCATCTGAGCTACGCCCCCTGTTTGCACGGACCAGGAGCTACGTAAATTTAAATAAGTTCAAGAGTAGGTCAAAATTTCACTTTCCAAATCAGTCAAATGATGAATTCGAAAGATTATACCGTGTTTCAGTTACTTTCACATACTTAAAATGAAACCAGTTTAATATACTCCGTGTATATTACATGGATTCGAATGCTAACAAGTGCTTTATCATTTGAGTGACTCCTCCAATTGACACATAATTCTAATAAAATGCGTTTATTTAAACAAATTCCATTTTATCAAGATTGGATCATATTCAAAGTTTCCAATCTAGTCCATTGACAGTGAAATCATATTGTAGCTCTGTAGCATAAATTTATATTTAATACCTAGAAATATCTTTTCAATCAAAATCCAATTAGTTCCTAGAAACCAGTTCATATTTTCCATTTCTACGGGGTTCATAATCTGTAAAATATAAATAATATTCATTCATTGATTATAATGTCATTTGAGTCCGATTGCCTCCCACGTCAAACATTTCTTTTTCTCCAGAACGTTGCGTACACGAGTGGAATCCTAAATTTGTGCACATTTCAATGATTCAGCCTGCAATGACTCAAAGGCAATGAAAGTTTTTTTCTATCCTCCTGCTCTCCCCACTACCAAAGAGATTAACGTTCAGGTGTATTAACGAGCGTGCGTTGCGTCTGCCGGCATCGTCGCCGCCGCCTAAACCGCGTCACTTTTTTTGAACGCTCGCCTGCTTCCTCGTCCGTGCCCGCAAAAAGCAAAATTAATCTTTTGTGAAAAGCCTACCGTCGGCGGTGAGCCGCACAAAAAAATTGACGGGATGCGTACAACCGCCACTGTCGCCGTCGACCGGAAAAAAACATAAATCCCCAAAAGAAGAAGAAATAATAAAAGCCGTAATCCAATATAGTATAGGCACTTCAAAGGCGGTTAAAAATACCTTCACCGGATTTTTGCCGCATAGCCCATCTCATACAGACTACTACGCAATATACTAATGTTCCATTATTACACCATCCACTGTCCACAAGTTGCGTAAGAACGCTCACATGCAATCAAGGAAAATATTTGCTCAGTTTGCATGATTAAGTCGGTGGCGCATTTTAATTGCGTTGGAAAATCACGAGGCGCGCGCGTTAACTTGCAGCTAATCCAAATCCGATCGACGACGGTGCAATCGCGATTGCCCGGTGTATTTACTCACAGCGTCGTGGCAAAACCAATTTACCCCAAAATAAACCTAATATGCGGCTCACGTTGAAAGGCGAGCGCAGCGCGCACAAAGAAATGTCTAAAACACTGGAGCGCGCTTCTGAAAGAGCTGCGTGGGGGCGGCAAAATGGGGAAGAGTTTCAGTTGCGTGTTACTTGACCCCAAACGCCAGGCTACCGCCGAACTGCCAGCCGACATCAAACGTGCACGAGTGTGTTGTGCGCTAGGCTACGCAGGGCTTCCGATATTCTTCTTGTGCAAGTTCGCGTAATTTGATTGCACCGAGAAATTGGGTATTGAATTAAGTGAAATGAAAAACGAACCCATGTAAAATGATCAAATTTCTTTGCAAACTTCCACTAGACCAAAGTTTTCTTGTCTAGGTATTGTCGCGGTATTAGAAGATTTTATCACCTTAATTGAATTAAACTTTCCACTATTTAGTTGACTTTTAGAGATAGTAAGTTAAGGGTTGACAAGTTACTTGCAAAACTTAATAAACTTCTGATGATTTTATTTTTCTGTAACATAATGCTTAAAAAATCAACTTTATTAACATTATTTTCACGACTTAAAGCCCGCTTGACTTGGGGAGTGAACTGGTAAACGCGAGCCGAATTTAATTCTTAACTTTTCTTTTTTTAATGTGTGTATTGTTTTAGCTTGAGATATAGGCGGTTGTAATTAATATAAATAAATACATAATTATAATATTTTGTGGTATGTTTTTCTTGTTCTTTTTTCAAATGCACTTGAGTTTTATACACAGCAAATTGAAAAGCACATTCTCCTTATGAATAATAAGTACGTTTTCTTTTAATTAAGTTCCATTTAGGAGGGAGGCAATTTGCGGAAGCAAAATGCAAGCAAATTGCGCGACAGTTAGCTGTACAAAGCACAAAGGGAATTTCACCATATCAAACAGTTTTCGCATAACAATTAAGCTAATTTTTACACATAAAAGAGAAAATCAGCGCAGCTGAGCATAACATTACACACCCTGCTTCTAACTATCCAACTACCCTATTAAACCGCGAGAAAAAAGGAGAATATCGTTATATCCTGCCTACTTTCCTTTGTATATGTTCCTCACATGGTTGTTTTTTCTTCAATTACTATTTCAACTCCTGTCAAAATAGGTATTTAACGAATTAACAAGTCGCATATATAACTTAAATGAATTGATTTTGGTTTGCCTTAATTGGAGGCAAAATACACGTTATTCGGTTTGTTTATATATTATTTAGCACCTTAAATAGTTTAATTATTTAGAAAGGTATAAATATATAAAACAAATGATGGAGGCGCCGGGTATCGATCCCGGTACCTCTCGCATGCTAAGCGAGCGCTCTACCATCTGAGCTACGCCCCCTG
>WSZQ02126310.1:8700-23384 GCA_019419845.2 Weissflogia rhopalogaster
ACCAATCGATTCAGCATGAAAATTTCTTTAAACTCCTGGGACGGTGTTACCTTTGATTGCTTAAAATCGATGTTAAAAGTCATAAAAGTTCTAAGATTCTAATAACGGCGACATATTTACTGTCACAAAAATGACTTGAAATGACTTCTTTTAAAGATCACACTTTTATTTACCTTTGGCACATTTTTATGTTTACAAATCATATATTAGTCGATTCAGAATTGAATTTGGTAGAAACTAGTGAAACAGCCACTCCGATTAATTGTGTAGAGTAAATATTACAGGTTGTTGAAGTTGAGTCCACTTATGAAGATATATCCAGGGATATTTGGAAGGCCACATACACATATTCCAGCGCCTACCGACACAAAACATTCACAAACAAGGCACATTATTATTTTAAATATAAAAACATTATTTTATTACTAACTATTTGCATATTTTGTAGATTTGCTCATATTTACATGATAAACGATAACCCCATATTTCTTGGTCCACTTTTCCGTGTAAAACTACATTTGACACTCGTCAAAAACGAATTCGGTGAGGCAAAAAATGCATGTAGTTAGCAATAAAATAATATATCAATACAAAAGAATAGATAAAAAATCGTTCAATAAAAACAACATCCTATGTATTCGTTTTGTAGCCGCATACAGTTGACATGCCCTCCCAGTCGAAGCTGACCTTTAATTATGTGAAACATTCTTAAACATTGCAAGCATGTTGCTCTTTGCTCTCTGGGAGGCTTTTAGCAAATAAAGCCGTCTCCAAACAAGCCCCAAACTGTAACTTTAAATTTGAATTCATATCATTTCACTGCTAAAGCACTTCTGCTTTATTTTATCAACTTTTCTCATTATTTTTCTAAAACGCCTCTCTATGGTTTTCCAATTCTCAGCCAAAATCTATTTATTTCCCACGCCATTGCCATTTTACCAGCGCGTATTTGCAATTTTTCACGCACATGCCGCACGTAAAATAAACACATTTCGCCGGCGCATTGGTAATTTGCTGCGCTTCGGCGGGTGATTTGCATGCGCGGCAAGGAACAATGCGGCGGAACGTACGCGCAAGCGGTGGCTGCCGAGGCCCCAAAATGGCGGCTCGCCGCATTTTAATAACAATAATTGCGCGGCGGCCTTGTGCCGTGTGCTGCGCCTCGCTGTTTGCAGATTCGCGGAATGCGTTTTCCTGGCGAAATTAAATACGCGCGAGTGCCACTTCTTCTACATCACTACTTCTTCGGCAGTGCGCTCGCGCGCGCGGAAGATGCAACAAACGCAGGAAAACAATTGCCAGCTATTATTTTAAATTATTTTAAATGACTGCGGCGTAGAGTGGGGTTATTACCGCTGAAACGGACACCACACCGTTTAGGATGGTTGGTCATGTGCGACATTCGGAAATAAAAAATACAAAACCGTGGGCCCTTCTTGCCGTTTGCAATTTGCGTAAATAGGGGGACGTTTAAGATGTCGTGTTTGTAGTGTTTCGTTGCCTTCGTGACATTTGTTGACAGTTCAGAGCATATAATTTCATTTTAAATATCAACAATTTCGCTATTGTATTATATCATTTGGATTGGTTGACTTTGTTTTCGTGTTTACAGTAAACGTTGAGGAGAAGTTATTATACAAATTTTGCTAATATGTTTATTTTATAAAATGTTATTTGCAAAGTAAATGTTTTTAGAATTCTTTTAGTTTTTTTCCATTACTTTTCTTGCAAACAAATGTATATCAATTATTAGTTTTTAAGAAATCCTAATCCAGAAGTTTCCAAACTGGCCCGTGAGGACCCAGATAGAGCAAGAAATAATAGGAGAGTAATAATGTTCCAGAGAAATCATAACTACAAAAAATGCTCGAACTGGCGTATTTTATACCTAAAACCGTCCCTCAATAGCTGAAACAAGTAATTAAACGGCAACACATGCTTCAGAGGAATCATGACTACCAAAAGACGCTTAAACTGAATATTTTTTACCTAAATAAGTACGGCAAGTCCCATAATAATTGAAAATAGAAATTAATAGGCAACACACTTCAGAGAAATCAGAACAGGCAAAAATGCACGTATTGGCTTATTTTATGCCTAAACAAGTACGATAAGTTACCGCCCCTACAAAGCTAGCACAAAATTTGAAGAGCCACACATGTTTCGGAGGAATCAAAAGCACCAGGAGATCCTCGTTTGGGTTGATCTTCCTACTTAAAAAGTGTCATTAGTCCCTCAATATATTTAGAACCAGAAAAAGAAGGGCAATAAATGGGAATACATGACTTTTCTAGTTTCAAAAATAAATTGAAATAAAATAATCTAATAATATTGTCATTAAATAATCAACACTTTCATAATTATAGTCATTCTGATCAAGAATACTATTCAACGTTTTAATTAGTGTCTTTTTGAAAATCCCCATTATTACATTATTAATTCGCACTAAAGTGTATTTAAAATTACAAAATACCCAGCGATCATTTGCTTTCATAAATAAGCAACGAATAATAAAACATCGAGTTTTACATCAAACGCGAAATAATTTAGTGTCACGCTGCAAGCCGGTAATTATTCATACACCGTCATTAATAACTCATAAATACTGGCATAAAGTCCGCATCAGTGCGCATGAAATTCGCGAGGATTGCGAAACGCACGTGGTCGCCCTGCATGAGCGCCATGCCTACCTTCATATTTCTCCAGCGGTGGTATGGCGGCGTTTGCGACCAAAAAAATTATGATTAAAACGCGAATATTTCGTTTGGGTTCGCGGCCATTGAGCGGATGTGGCACGGCGTGAGTGACGCGTTTCTCATGCCTACGATGCGGGCCGGGCCGCCCGGTGCACACACAACACAGCACACAAGCACACGCAGGGCGACTGCTCCTCGAGTTCTTCGGCTTGAAGATTGAGTATGGCTCGGTCCGACGGAGGACCACTATGAAGGTAGTGGAGTTGGTAATGGCTCTTGTGACGGTGGAAGTGAGCACGACGCGGATGGAAGGACGTAATGACACTTGGAAGTCGGCCCCGAGACCGAGACCCGGCTGTTGTATGCGCCAGCGATGAACGAAAGTCTCTCAGGAATTTATACAATATTTATGCATTGGAGGGAAGGCACATGTCTGCGATATTTTTACATTATTTTCACGGGGCTTTATTTAATTTCCGTAATGTTAATTGTACTGTCATTCGTTTAATTTTTTGTAAACGTGATTGCATTTCGGATTGAAAAATACGTGTGCATGATTGAAGTAAAACTAAATATATTCATTGTTTAATCATTATTTCCATTATTCAAACGATACTATATCTTAGACATCTTTTAATTTTTGATAAATTGTCACCTGCGGTTCAAAGATATATATATGTTTAAATTTCTCAATACAATCAAAATTCGGAATATCTATTATTATTGTATTCTAACAAGAAGAATGGTAGAGAATGAGTCCATTGATATTCAAATAAAAGTTCATTGAATGTTCCACCTCGGGATTTATGAAGTGTCATAACATATCCGATATTCAAATATCGATGTCTCGGTAACTGAAAATTATATTATATCCATATTAATATAAGACGGGTGATCCATCGTTTTCTGTGTAATTAATTTCAATTTTAAGGAAATTACGCTAGTATATTGAACACTAATTTTTCTACGACTATTATATTTCTGAAAATAATAACGAGTAGATTTATTTGCTAGTATCGGTGCGACTGCTGTCAACATTTACAAGTTTCGTGTAGTCGCGGCGAATCGGGTACGAAGCACGTAGCGGTAGGCAATGATACTATGAGCACATACTCGTAGCTTTGCTTGTCTAGAACTATATCATCTACCAGTACTGCTATGATCAGCTGGTATGATTCAACACAACGAAAAGTAAAAAAAAATCTAGGTAACCATCACTTGTTTCAATCTAAATCTGTCATTCTGATCAAAAATATGCAAACGGCTTGTGCTTATCACCCTTCATTTTTGAAATATCACCTCCATCACCCTCCATTATCGAAATATGATTAAACATTTTAGAAATGCGATACATGTTAAACATGACGATTTAAAGTTCAAAATTCAACTTGTAGAATTCAAATTCAAACAAATGCTGTTTTGGAATTCAAATCTTGAAAAGTTGATGTGATAGAGTGAAAAACATTCAGATTTCTATTGAGCATGGCAAGACTGCATTAGAAAGAATAACTACTAAGCCAGACGTATATGGCTTTTTTTAACAGTAAATATTGCATTTTCAAAAAATGTAACAAAGTGATCCTTGATCAAATAGTATTTTGAATAAAGAATAATAACTTATGTTTCGTGGCATAGAATTTAGAATTGATTTAAGGTTATATTTAAGGTTATTACCGGTTGTACTTGAGAGTTTTCGTGCTAGGACACTGTGTTTTCTCGAGACGAGTGCGACCAAATCGTCGCGTCGTTTTAGTTGCGGAAAAGCGCTCAGCAAGTGCGGCGCCGATCGTTCTACCACAGTACAAAGGAGGCAACTGCAAACAAAATTCGTTATTAAAAAAAAGATTTAGAAATAAATATAGGGAAAAAATACATTATCAAATAATATTGTAAAGGCGTAAAAAATCCTTGTGTCGACGACCACTGTCCAAGAAATTCCGGGTTCGATTCTCGGCGGTGTGAATTCTTCTTCTTATCAATAGTGTTAGTCCTTAATATGTCTAATTACATTGAAAAAGAATTGTACAAACTAATGACCATAACAGATGCTCGGTAAAATCTGACAAAATTTTTAAGGGAATTAGAAAAACATTTATGAATAGTCTAAAAAAGGTATTTTCCATTGAGAACTGTAAAATACCAAAAATATTTTGAGGAAAGTTGAGCAGCATGCTGTCAAGTTTCTAATACTTCTTGCAATAAGAGGAGAATATAATTGTTAGGGACCTATTGATTTTGTAAAAAAAATGATGAAATTTTTAAATAATTAGCAGATTAGCAGACACATGGAAACTCTTGCCTCAGCGATGCCCAATCTGTATTTCTATTTACGATTTAGGAACTAGTTACAAGTCTATGATCTACTACCGTGGTAGGCAACCTGTTACCCGCGGGTCATCATTAGTTAATTTACGTGACCAACTTTAGTTTTGTGATGCTTCATTGAACGTAGAAGTCAATAAAATGTGTTTGTTTAATAGTTTGTATTCAAATTACATTAGGAATAACATAAATTACTCAGTTATCAACAAAAATGATATCCGTCCCAAAGTAACAGTGTATTCAAGTTTATTTAACTATTAATTAAACACGGCCATTCTGTCCAATAAAGATATTTATTGGCAGCTTCGAAGAATGTCGGAACCTATGTGTTTTGGCATCACTTTAAGTGCGTTTAGAACATATCGCCATAAATAATACAGGCAAGAAAAGCCAATTTACATGGGCAACAAAACGTCGTTGGCTCACGCGCTCGCGCTGAATCCCATTCCAGTTCGGAATAAATCAAAAGTTACAGCCAAAAGCGCACGCGGTGCACAACGGCGTTCGGCGCTTTTTTAACGTTCACTCATTTTCTGTCGATTTGAATAACAAAATAAATTTTCGAAAGGACGAAAAAAATGGCATGCGCGCATTGTTGGTTGCAGACACAAATAGCGGAGCGTGCATTCGACTGGCGCTAGGGCGCATGCGCCCCTGCTTCTCCCAGCGCTCGTTCGCGGTCGGGCCACGTGAAAGGTCTTCGGGTTCAACGTCGGTGACGAACGGGGCAGAACACGTCTCCGTTCGCTCTCTCGAAGCGTTAACGATTCATAAATTTCAGATTAACATGAATTACGACGCTGCAACGCCCGGATGGACGCGCGCCGCGGAGGCGTTTATCGAATTATCGAAACGAAACGTTTTTTAAAAAAATATTCTCTTCGGTTGCTTGGGTCCTGATCGTTTGAAAATATGTGCAGTGTGCAGAATGCACGTCGCGTAAAAACTGTGATTTGCATAATTGAGTGTGGCTGTTTCGGTGGTTAGAGCGCATAATTTTTGTCAGGATTTGGCGTTTTTTTCATTATAGTGGATATCTTATGGTTTCTTGTATTCTGCGAACGTCAAGTTGTTTCGAGATTAGACGCACGTAAACAATGGCGCCTCGTAAGCACACGCAAAATGTTCTACAGTAACGCCAATCGGTATTATTTATGCGGTTCTCTTGCGCTGGTGTACTTATTCATGTGATAATTGTGAGTTCGCACGATAAAGGCATATTAATTATTGAAAATAAACATGCTTCTTTTTGGGTCTTGAATAAATTCGTGGATAAATCTGGGTATAAATTGAAATTACTTTGCCACATGAATGTTGTGTTCGTTTATCAAACATCCTTGTAATTATGATATTTTCGTGGGTAGGTCTTATATCAGTAATTTACAAAACAATAAAATATAATATAGGTTATTACGTATATTTTGTGTTTTGATCAACTTACACTTATTGGTGATTATATAACATGAGCTTTAATACTATTCACGTCTCATTAGAATGCATTTCTCTCAGGTAAGATTTTAACAAATTACTTTTGTGAAAACATTTCTTTAGAAATTAACTAGAAAACACCAATTTAATAGAAAATAATAATAATAATTTCAGTAAGGTTAAATATTAACATATTTTTATACGAATTTATGCAATTCAACTTTTAATCTTAGGATTTTTTATTATATTACTCTTAAGAACTAAATAAATATGCCTTTTTAAGTAAATTATTTTTTTCTTTATTTGAAATCCTGTTGCATGTTTTCAATTATTTATGATTAATCATATATTGTAATAATAATGGTCAATTGCTGACAATTTAAACAAAATTATGACATCAATAAAAACTATAATATTACAAGATATTAAATAGTAGTCTGCTTACTAGAGTGGAATAAATTATAGGTCTATTAGTAGTAATTATAATATTCAATAAATCATTAAAATACGCTTACGTTCTATCATACATTTTTTCCGTTATCTGGTCAATCTCAGACGTCGCGTAGTCGCGGCAGATGCTGTAGATGTCACAACTTATTTGTTTATAACTTGTGCAATTATTGAAACGCAACTATACGACGAGAGCATTAAAAGCTCGTTACGCAAAACGCATACGTGCGTGTTTTTGCAGAGCAGAAGTCTCGCAGGCGGTGTAATACTGATGCCATCCTAACCTTGGGAAACACAAAACTAGATTTTTTTTATATATTTTTGGGCAGATTGAATTTGATTTTTGTATTTTTTTAAAGTATTTTTGTAAAAAAAAATATGAAAGTCGTACACCCTTACAGTAATAAAATTAATATTTATTTTTTATCAAAAGCCGTAGTCTACCACTGTGGTGGTATAAAGGAAATAAATTAAATGATAATCAATCTTAGTTTATTTCATTGTTGATGTTTCAATTTGGATGATGTAATATCGTATCGGTTTTTTGAAAAAAATTAAAAACAGTTTAATAAAGTACATTGACGGAGTGACTGTTTACGTAGTGTCCCAAAAAAGACAAAAATGGAAAGCGTTGGCGTTTCATCAAAAATCATATATATTCAATATTAATAAACAAATATAATAATATAAATAGTATATAATATAATAAACATATTTGGTCTCTATTTGTGCAAGTCGCTGGATGATATTCAACATAATTTAATAATTCCACCAATTGAACGATTGCTCCATATGTAATGAATTCTTTGATAGTCTTCTTTATATTTAAATCTTAATAAAAGGAGGTCTTAACGATTAAAACAAATATACATGATACCTTTTATTAGTTACTTGTTGAATACAGTTCCTCTGTCAATCCCTTCTTAATATATAAATATAATAAGAGGCCATGATAATTAAATAAAAGTTCATGTGTTAATGCATTTCATTAGTAACTTCTACAAGTTTGCTCCAAACGATTTTGACGTTTGGTTGACGATTTTGGAGCCCTTTTACATCAAAACGCTTGTTTCCACCCGCTACAGAGCGCGACAAAATCGCCTTCCGATTCATTCGAAAAAAAGTATGTATACAATAAGACACGATTTTCATATATTTTGTTACCGATTTGAAAAATATGACTTTGAGAAAAACGCATTTAAAATTTTATTAATGAATAAACCAATTAATCAATAAATAAGTATTTCGGGTATAATTTTGTCATTTTTTTTTTTAATTTACCGAGCATCGACTGCTATTGTCATTTGCTCTACTCAATTATTCTTCAATGTAATTAGTCATACTAGAGGCTAACACTATTGATAATAAGAAATAATTTTACTATGCATTCCTACCGTGAATCGAACTCGGGACCTTGGGGTCAGTAGTCATCGACCATATCACTGCGCCACTTGGCAGGACAATTCTGTCATTTCTTGGATTTTTTTATTTGAAACTTGCATTAGAAATTTATTAAATACCAGGCATTTTTTGAAAAAATAGGAAACTTAAAAAAAAAAGATTTTTTGGGCCTTGCCAGGTACATGCTGAGGTTGGGAGATGATGATGCTTTATTATGGTATGATATAAATATATGCCATTTATTGGGGTTAATGTATAGGTGCAATTTCTTAAACCGTCCTTGGCGGTGTCTGTGAGGGCATGTAATTGGTGCATGCCAGTTTCCGGACGTGAGTGATAAAATGTATGAAGTGTTATTCTGAGTGTTGGGAATATCAATACAGTATATGTTGTATATAAGTGAGGATAATGAAATGAGTATACATTTTTCATTCTGACTTTCGTATTTATACAATAATATGTGTAATAGGTGTGTTAGAAGAGGGAAAAGTCAGCTGAGAGAGTCTTCTATTCTCTCACCGCTGACTGGCGTACGAGGCTGTAGGTATGTCCCAAGGTGGAGAAATATCTGGAGGATGGGGAAATGATGGAACAGTTGGTTAGATTGACAGGACTATATGTGACAAACCAGATAAGACAGGCTAAAATTAATAGCAGTTCGTATAACCCCGACTATAAACGAGTCCAGGTTATAGGTAGAAGACCAGCTTATTTTGGGAACATGGCGCTGAGCAAAGCCGAGAAAGAATGTATGGCACGAGCGAGGTGTGGATCAGAAGAGAAGGGTAAGAAAGAATTGATGAATGAAGAATATAAGAGGTGTGTATTATGCTTGGCTGGAAGGTATACATGGGAGCATATGATTAAGGAATGTATCGGAATAAATGAAGGATGTGTGTGACTGTTGAGAATGGAAGAGGACTGTGTGAGAAAATTGTTATCTGAGGGAAGGGAGGAGGTGACGATCATTGTCAGGATTGCAGAAGAGAAGAGGGGTAGGGATTGCCTGGCGACGGGGTAACGTTGCTATATTCCAGTTGGACTATGTTTGACTAAGAACTGATAAATATCGTGAGTCTAGGTAGTAATTAAGTTAAATTTAAATATTCTTATGGTTATGGAAGTTTAGATAAGTAAATATATCATATGGATACTTTGAAATTTAACCATTTAATGGCATTTGCTCTAAAACACCTAAATGTTTCGGGCATCATATTCTAAATTTTCGATAAAATGACAGATAAATGATTGATAACTTTCAGAGAAATAACTGTAATAATCAGGGTTTATAATCAGGGAAAATATAGGAATTTTCACATCTAGTGTTGTTATCCATTTATAAATTGTATAACACAATATATTTCTGCAACAACTTGCATTGTCTGCTAACGTTTTTCAGAAAGTTGAAAATATAATATGCTTTCGAAGTACAAATTTATTCTTTCTTTCCATTTGCAAGTTAATCAAGATATACATTTGAATAAGCAGAGTGTTACCGTATATTACTGAATTATCAATTGTTTTATTTACCTGAATGAATGTATGTGGTATATGCATCTTAAGATGCACTGTAATTATATTCTTATACACGAACGCTTATCATATTTGAAAGCAAATTATGGCTTATTAAATAACCTCTCCAGGTGACACTAAGCAGAATATTCCATGTAATTTCCAACAATGGGGTGCTTGCAAGTGAAAGCCACGGACAATTCCGGCTTGTTGGCGCGCCGTGTGATTGCTGGCTGCGGTCGTTCGTAAGTTATTGGCAAAAGCTCTCAAAAAGCAATGAATATAATCCGGCACAATTGCCAAGCAATATATTATACATTTTAAAGTGACTTAAGTCACCTTCGCGCGCGCGGGGCTCGCGCCTGGTCGCGGCTGAAAACCAATTTCTTCGGCTCACATTTTTTTTCGTTCGGGCATCTCCACACGAAGCGACGACCCAGGCGGAGGCAGGAGAAAAAAGCGATAACTTTTACTGAAGCTATTCATACCTGAGTACAATCTGTGCTAAGCGCTATGTGCCATATCAAGCATACACATAACGCCAACGTGACTTAACTTAAGTCAGGTAGGATGCGCCAGTGCATGTGTGTATGGATCGATGTGTGTATGCTGCGGAGGTGAGTTGATGCAAGAAACACACTGGCAACCGGTTTGCCCTGGCCACGGCTTCGAAAAACCACCGCGGCCCGATCGTCATTGTTCGACGGGGCCGGGCCCCGTTCGCCGAGGTTCATAACCCATCTTTATCTCTGCGGCTGGGGCCGGGCGGTGTATGGTATGTCCGCCTGGTTTGAAATACTCCAGCCGCACGAAAACGGCGTTCACACTCGGCGACACACGGCGACCGAAGTCAGCCGGTGGAGGCGCTCGCGCACTTTGCAGCACTCTCCATCCAGCAAAACGGTGCTAAGCCACCTTACACGCATATACGAAGCCGTTCCATACATATGATGCATGCACACATAGAGTCAGGCTTGAAGCTGCCTTTGGGAGGCTCTCTTTTGAGAGCATTGTGCGTTTGGGAGATTTACTTTTCGGGTTGTGGAATGCTACAACGCCAACAACATTCCAGCAATTTTACATCTTCGACAAAAAGCGTCGCTTTTTTTCCAAATGAAATACAGAAACTTTTTTAGGATATACTACAACGGTTTGGTTTTTTGTTGCTATTTTGTTTGTTTGAATTTATTTCCCAGAATTACAGGATCAAAATTTAAATATTCCTCAACTCAACGAAAAACGTGGTCATTTGACATGCGGTCAGTACGTGTATCCTCACCGTCCCTGAGCACCGTGTCCTGAGAACTAAGGTGCTGACATATGTTGCTTCTTGTATAATTTTAGAAAGAAATGCCCTCTAGTTCACTAGTATACTAATAGTGGCGCGCATGGTTCACTGCCACAACGATATATCATTATAACTACAGTGCATCTCTTTTTAAACCATCAATGACAGGTAACAACGACCTCAGTAGTCATGCCAAACTATATATCGATATATATCGACTATACCGATTTTTGATATTCAAATATCAATTGACTTTTTTCGATGTTTTCTCCAAATTTGTTAGTTAATCTACTGTTTTGTAATTATAGGGTATTTATGGAAACTTCTCCTAATTTCGCTCGTCAAGAAATTGTCGAAAACTCTTGGTATCGATTTTTATCATTTCTTATCGATATTTGTGGATATATCACAAAATGTTTAGAGCGTCTTCAACATCCTTCACAGCGTACCTATTTCTCTTCTTTAAAATTAAACTATTTCATTTACATTGAGAGGAGTCGATATAAGTAAAATATAAGTGAAAACTAATTTAACTTATTCTTTTTTCATCAGTTATTTAACCTGTTAATTTATTTAAGGGTGCAGCCATTTAATAATGCTTTATACTCGACTATAAGCAAGTACAATGCAATGCCAAAATCAAAACCGAAATTAGGCGTCAATTACTGTCCAGAGTAATTACAACATTCATTATTTCGTTGGTTTCATGCAAAATTAGGGAATTTTACAGTTTATTACAAAAGTCAATTTCACTAAAACTAAATTATCCATTATTGCGTAACGTAAAACGGTGTATAATTATTGCCTTAATCATTACTTGAAATTTTCTTCGCTTGTGTTGTGTCAAGAATATTGTAAAGATGGTTATACCTTTTACTGGCATTTGCATTATGTTGGCGTTTTTAAAATGTTCAATTTTGTTTTTTGCTTTAACTTCACTGAAACTCATAAATATTGTTAGTTTTTAAAAGCTTTGTTCTTGTTTCTTGTGTAAAATTTATTTTGTTATTTTCGCGAAAACTGCCCTAATTACAAATAAACATGATAATTTTATAGTCGGTAGGCATAATCAGCATGGAGTATAATGGATAAAATGGAAATAGCAAGGAAGGACACTCATGGAAATTTTTGCACCCTGAAAAATTAGTGCCTAAGAGTTATTTCATGCCTTGCAAGTTAAATGTACTGGTTGAGAATTTGATGTGAAAGATTTTCTTTGTGTGACAAGAACTAACTGCTAATTCGTTAGTATTTTATCCCATATCTATCCTTTGTGTAGTGTCAAGAAAAGAAAAATAACAAAAATGTATGGCTGTGTAGTTTCTTCTGAAACTGCTTCATTGTGACTAAAAGACCCGTTGCAAGCAATGTTTATATTGCTTTATCGCCAAAATACAACAATATAATCATGACTTAACTCTCTAATTCTCCAGATTTCGCCTTGTGTGGCTTTTTCTTGTTCCCAAAACTATACAGCCTAATGAACAGGCGAAGATTTGCTACAATTTAAGAAATAGGAACTGCATTACAGGCAGAGCTCCTAAAAAAGTCATTTTTTCCCATATTTAAGATCACCACACGAACTAGTCCACACTTCTTGGTTATCACTAATACCAAGAATAGGTACGCAAAGAGGGAAATAACTAAATATGTCTTAGACATATTTTACATTTTTAATCATTAATTGACGCTACAGGTTGCTAAAAAATCAGAAAAATTGTATCTGCGGAAACATTTATAAAGTGCGGTAATGTTTCATGTTTTTAAAATTTTCGTACGCATTTTTAAGAATATTTTTCGCTGCGCCAATGAAAAATGTTTGGTTAATATTTGTTTTTATTTTGTTAAGCGGCGAATTGTTAAATTGGAATAATGGTAAAATGAATATTTCTATGACAGTACAAATAATTTAAGTTATTTAAATATGTTTAATCGTTTTAAAAAATGTATGCTCAAGATGACTAAATATTTAAAATATGAAAGCATGTTGAAACCCACGCGTTGATACGGCCGATTCCGAAGAAATCAATCATAGCCTCGCTGTTGGGCAAGTCAATCCCGAACATGACTTAAGTGAAACCAAACCGAATGCCATGGGAGAACAAAAAGCGCGAGCGCGCGCGCCGGTTTTTCGGCCGCAAGTTGAAGAAACGCGAATAATGGCCGGGCCGGCGCTTTTTTCGCTCGTTTCTCTTCATTCTTTCGCGCGAGATTTATCAATGTCATCCGCGGCCTCAACGTATTCACCATCGCCGCAAAAAAGGACCAACCTAACTCACATTAAACACCACACAAACGACGTCTAAACGCTATAAACGCACAAGACAGGCAGCAGAAGGCAAACGACTCAAGTCCAACCTAACTTAAGCTATCTAAATATTTATTAAACAAATTGCCGTTAAGTTTTGGCCGGGCGCGCGCGTCTGAGCTGTGAATTTTATGCGGTTAAACAACGTGTAAAATTTATGGCCGTTGCGTATTTTTATTGTGTCGGAATGGTTGTCGAATATGCAAATTTCGAGGCCGGATTACGGCGCAAAGGCTTCCGCAAAGCGAGGCGTTTTTCGTCGTCCTCTTCTCTCCATGTTGGCCGCGTGTGGGTAATTCTGTAGTTTCTTCTTTTTCTGTGTAAATTTACACATTTACATCGGACAACTGTTGCTCGCGTTTCGGCCGACTTTCGGGAGGACGTTTTTGGCGGCCGAAAAACGCAACTAATTGACGAATTTGTTAAATTTAATGCGCTAACGATGGCGTTCATTAAAATATCGCGTTGATATCCAAATATTCGTCGACATTCCACACACTTCCTTAACACGGTATATTTTCGGAATATGAAACCAATTGATGAATAAAATAAATTAAAATTAACAACATTGGTTTGTGGCAGGATGGAATAAATTTTTATGTAGAGTTTTATAACCCGAATAACACCTGGATTGTTGAGCTTGGTGGGAACCTATGAAGTTCTTTTTTCTTCTTTTTTTAGACTTATATTGTCTATTATTAATATATAATAATTTGATGTATGAATATGTTATTGTTTGAGATTGATTTGTAATCAATTAATCTGTAAGAACACATGATTTTATTAATTTCAAATGAATCAATCTATTAAAAAATAGAAAAAACAAGCTTTTTATCGCCTCAATTGCCGTAAATACTTATTTATGTATATAATTTTTGATCCATTAAAGCAATGGTTCTCAATGTAGCATTGATGAATAGATAAGTTTCTATATCTCGGAAGGGCGAACGAAATGATTACACTAAATAATGCTAACATTATAAATTTTGGTATAAATCCGAAAACGAAGAATTGTCATAGGAATCGCGCTTTTGACCGACATTAATTTATAGACTTTAATACAGTTGTCCAAATTCTGTCCAGAATTTCGGCTGGGGAGGCTTGAAAAGAACTTGGCTCTTTTGATAACGGTTTCCTACAGTGTTTTTGCTGCTAGGTCAAAATTTAACTTGCTGACAATCATAACACCCAAATATTTAACATTACTCCTTGGCTTAACAATTTCATTATTAATAGTTAGAGAGGGGGAATGATCTGATATACGATGATTGAAGATAAT
>WSZQ02126421.1:0-18290 GCA_019419845.2 Weissflogia rhopalogaster
CTCTTCATATCCGTGCAGAACGGTATCAACCGGTGTCAGCGGTGTACGTTTTTTTTTGCAAAATATTGCTCAATTAATTATTGTAGAAAATCGGTCAATTTTAAACAGTTTTTTGGAAAAAATGTAATGCAAAAGGAATAATTCTAGAGTGTACATAATAAATTTGCCACCAATCTCTTCCTGATAATATTATCTTTTAGATGATACCAAATTTAGCCTGATGGCATCGGTGTGCGTTATGTTTTTTTGCAAAATAATGTTCAATTAATATTCGTAGAAAAGCAATCAATTTTAAATTATTTTTTTAAAACGTGATGCAAATGGAACAATTTTAGAGTGTACATAATAAATTTGCTATCAATCTCTTGAGAAATGAGAAAATTATCTTTTAGATGATACCAAATTTAGCCGATGTCATCGGTGTACGATATCATTTTTTGCAAAACATTGCACAATGAATTCCTGTAGAAAAGCGATAAATTTTATATTACTTTTTGGAAAAACGTAGTGTAAATGGTACAATTTTAGAGTGTACATAATAAATTTGCTACCAATCACTTCCTGAGAAAATTATCTATGATCCAAATATAGACAAACAAAATAGTCAACCAACTTTACATTATTTTGGTTCCTACATTTGGCTTTTTAAGCGCCATCTAAACATCGCTTGTTTTTAGGTTTGTTTAAAAATGGCGTCCACCCAAAGGGCGTTCACACAAAAACTATCAAAGTAAACAATAAATACTAAAATAAACAATAGTGACTAATATAAATATATTTGTAGAGCACACGCAGCCGAAGTTCGACGAAATGTATCGTGCCATGCAGCGAAATGTGGTCTTTTATCACCATCATCTTCGGCTGTAAATACATCCATATCTTCTACCCTTCAGAAATAGTTACAATCTTTTTCTTTTATTTCTTAAAGAGTTGGGCCTCGGATGTTGTGGAACCCATAGAGTTCGAGGATTTTCTGGCGCAGTATCAGCTCTTGATCGATCGAGACCCATTACGTGGTATTCTTGATATTCCTCCAGGTGATGTATGCGTTGATATCATCGAAAGACCTATAAGAACAGTGAGATCAATTGTTCCTGCTGAAGATATGTAAGTTGTCAATATTTAACGCAATATGAATGCAAGTAGAATGTTCTAGTGAAACTTTACCTCCCCATGTACAATCTTGTGTATCCTGCTACACATCTGATTGGCAAGTCGTGAAATACCAACAGAGAAATCTAAGTAGCAGTTATGGATCGAGGGTTTGCACTCCAAAAGCGTTGCACACAAGCCCTAAACAAGAATTTGAGGTTGATTTCCAACCGACATTATCAGAAGTTAGTTCAGAATTTGGTAAGTTTTTGTTTGAACAATATTCTATTGTACAAAATAGAATAATGAAGATGGCCAGTGTTTTCAATTGTTTGCCTTTTTTCAATAATTTAGTAATTTCACTCTCTGTTTAGACTTGACATCACCACCAGGAAGTAGCAGACAAAGTGTAATCTCAATCAGTTCATCATGTAGTGAAACGCTGACACCGAGAAACTCGTGGGCTTCGTTAGATCTGAGGCATTCCGCAGGTGATCCATTGATTCCGGAAATTTTGGAACAATCTGCACCGGAGGCTTTGGATCAACTCAATGAAAGTCGAAGGCAAATTGAGAGGCAAGAGGCGTTGATGTCGCTACATCCACAGGTCCATAGTGACGAGGAACCGGTGGAGAGGAGGATGATAGCTGTTGCGCCAGTTGAACATATTGGGCATAGGATTTTGGTGAAATGCCTTCAATTGAGGTACATTTTTGAACATTTCATTTGTTTATTGCTAGATTGTATTTTATATAAGTTTCACATCATTTTTTCTTCAAATTTGTGTAAGCGAGTGTGTTAAAATTTCGATTTGTTTATAATTACTTATACTGAAGTCTAACAAACTTTTAAAGCCTCGACTTGGAGGTCGAACCATTATTTGCATCCCTTGCTTTGTACGACGCCAAAGAAAAGAAGAAAGTCTCAGAAACCTTCTACTTCGACTTGAATAAAGAAGGTTTAAAGCGGATGCTGGATGAACATATACCACTCAATGACACAAGTACATTGGCACGGGGATGTATTTTCGACATCACCAACCCGTCACCAGATTTATTCCTCGTTATTCGCTTGGAAAAAGTCCTTCAGGGTGATTTAAACGAATGTATCGAGCCTTATTTAAAGGATGATAGGGTAAGTTTTTAAAAGCAGTATGTTCCGATAAAAAATCATGTCCTTTGAGTTTATGCAATAAGTTCTACACAAATTGCATATATATTAAAAATTGCCATAAATTTAATGATGATAAATTTGAACTAAAATTCAACAAATTTTAATTTAGAATCGCGACAAAATCAAAGCAAACGCCGTAGCAACCTGTGAACGCCTTGGAAAATATCGCCAAGCCTTCGCCTGGACTGCAATCTACCTAATGAACGTCATCAACGGTGGAGTAAATGATCCCGATCGTGAAAGCACGGGTTCGAACAGCAGCACGAACAGTCTGGATCGTAAAACAGCCAGTGGTGGCCTGGAGCAACTTCGTCGACGTGCCCAAGATATGGGCACTCTCACTCGGCGTGGCTCTCTAGAACGACGCGAAAAACGTCGTTCTTGGTCCCCGGACCACCTCGCCCACAGTTTGGACAGCTTCCGACCGATTACCTTAACAGTGTCGTCGTTTTTCAAGCAAGAGTTTGAAAAGCTCAAAGATGATGATCTTTATAAATTCCTACACGAGCTTAAACGACCTAATTTAATCATCAAGAAGATGAAGTGTATTCCAGCTACACTGAGATTGGAGATTATGCCTTGTTCGAGCGAGATTAAACACTCCTTGACATCAGAGTTGGAAAAGATCCATCCTTATCACGACGATGCAGCGCGTCCTGTGAAGGAATTGCTGGAATTTCCTGTCAAAGAGCTGCTAAATCCGCATTATGTCTTTAGAAATCTCTTGTTTGTCAGTCCGAAGGAGCTGAATTTTTCTAATCGTGGAGGTTCAGCCAGAAATTTGGCGGTTCGAGTGCAGTTGATGGCTGGGGAAGGTGAGCAGCATGCGTTGAAGAATATTTTTGGGAAGAGCAGTTGTCCAGAGTTTACTAACGAAGTTTATACTGCCGTCACATATCATAGTAAAACGCCGGTGTTCTATGATGAGGTTAAGATGAAATTGCCTAATGCTCTAGCTGATAATCATCATGTTCTCTTCACGTTTTATCATATTTCCTGTCAGAAGAAGGTGGAACAAACGCAGGTGGATACACCGGTTGGATATACTGTAAGTTGGTATCTTAAGTTAAGTATCTCGGTATAAGTGTATATTATTGATAAAAATTAAAAACTGTTTTTCGTAATTTTACAGTGGTTACCACTTTTAAGAGAGGGCCGACTAGTATCCGGCGAATTTTGCCTTCCTGTGATGCTCGAACCACCACCTTTGAACTACAGCTACATCCCACCGGATGTCTGTCTCCCAGGCACAAAATGGCTGGACAATCACAAAGGATTATTCACAGTCTGCCTCGACACTGTGAGTTCGGTACATACGCATGATCAGGCAGTTGAACGATTCCTCGCCGCGTATGATTGCGTACACAC
This sequence comes from Weissflogia rhopalogaster, assembly GCA_019419845.2. Taxonomy (NCBI): domain Eukaryota; kingdom Metazoa; phylum Arthropoda; class Insecta; order Coleoptera; family Staphylinidae; genus Weissflogia; species Weissflogia rhopalogaster. Next base: position 3,634 of record WSZQ02126421.1, read on the forward strand.
TGGACTCATACCTTCTCGATTGGGTGAGGCTGGCTTAGTGCAGGAATTACGCTCGTCGATGAGTGGTCTAGCCGGAGCCAAACCCGAACTGATTGTACAGAATCTCCCCTTGATTTTCGATAGTATTATTCAACTTTTGGTACAACCACCACGCCTTGCTGAAAAGACTTTGAATATTGCCCATATTGCTTTCGAAGCATTTTGTTTACTTCTTGAAAGGATACAAGTAAGTTTTATCTTCAAAATTTTAAATGTTTCTATAAACTTTTTCGATACTTGTAATGTTTTAAAATTTAGACTTTACAAGATCTACACATTGATCATCATGGAAGGAACGCGCTTCTTTCAACTTATATTCAGTATCAATGTAGAATTCCCCGTGGGATGTGTGAAAGTCTTCAAAACTCCCCAACTTTCGAAGGTGTGTTATTAACACGTAGCAGTTCCAACCCCGACTTGGAAATCACTCAACAATTGTCGCCTCGAGGCATCGATCGAGTTGCAAGCATGCGAATGCCCGGAGAAACGACTCCAATCTACAACAACTGTCAGCGCATCCTTCACGAAGAGCTCGCAGTCCAATGGGGCATCTGCAATGGGCGATCACGCGATCAAAGCATGCAGAACGCATGGTTCCTTTTCGATCTGATGATTAAGAGTATGATTGAGCATTTGGCACATACAGGCAGTTTGGATGCGCCTCGACGGCTACGTTTCCCACAACAATTCTTAGATGACATTATCCATCTTGTGAATTGTGTCACCTCTGATATAATCGCACATGCTAACGATGGAGATATAAGACGTGCGCATAAATTGAACGCCGGACTGGCGTTCTTTTTCTTCGATTTGGTGTCGATTGTCGATCGTGGATTTGTAATGCAGTTGCTTCGTACGTATACGAAGCAGGTGCAGGCGAAGATTTCATCGATGCAGGATCCGGCAATGTTGTTCAGTTTGAAGGTGGAGTGCGTGAGGATTATGTGCAGTCATGAGCATTACGTGCCGTTGAATTTGCCGTTTGCGACGCCTTTTATGATGTCCGGAGCAAGTGTCAGCCCCAGTCCCAGTGTAACGAGTTCGACGAGTCAGAATTCGTTTCTTTCGGGACCGCCAGCGAGTCAGGAGCGTGTAAGTACCTTTGCGGAGTTGTCGTCCGAGTATCGTCAACATCATTATTTGACTGGATTGGTTCTGACGGATTTGGCGACGGTTTTACTGGAAATGCAGTAAGTTTTAAAACATTCTCCTTTTATTAGATTAGTATAAATTTTACACATCATAGGAATGCGAATCTTCATGCCAAAGCTGTAGATACGGTAAGGTCCCTGTTATCTTGGCATGATAATGATCCTCGTTACATATCTCCGGAGGCACGTCGGCGTGTGGCTGCGTTGTATCTGCCACTATTATCAGTCGCCATGGATGTACTGCCCTATTTACATCAATTCAATCATGATCGTAATGATCGCTACGTGGAAGACACGCAGAATATCAATCAGGCTGTGGCTTTGGCGATTGCTGGAGCACCGACGAATTGTGATGGATTTCAAACTGTAAGTTTTTAAACTTATTCTGGCATATTTTGGAAAATTTGATGGTCAAAATAAATTTAATTTTAGTTACAACATAGAAAAACACAAGTATCATCAGACGTCACCCGTCAACTTCTCCTATGCGTCCTGTGGGTAGTAAAGAACGTCGAAAGTGATTCCCTTAACCATTGGATGGGTGAGTTGTCAACGAATCGCATGGCAACCCTCCTCCACCTTCTGGACGCCTGCACTTCCTGCTTTGAGTACAAACCGCGCCGTCGCAGTCATCAACCATCCGGTTACGCCCACGCACAAGTCACCCAGGACGTTAAAAGTCGTCTGGAAGATATGATACTCGGACAGGGCTCTGCGCGTGAAATGATGCAAAGGCGCAAAGCGCAAAATACATCTGTATCGTCATCTTCAACGTCAGAAAAGGTACGGTGGCGTAAAGAGCAGATGACTTATCGTCCTTCGGAGAACTCGGAACGTCCGCGGGAAGAAATCTCGATTGATGTTCATCTTGAGGGGCATTTAGCAACAGAGGCTTCGTTTATTGTACTTGACACATTGGAGCGTTGTGTGTCGATTGTGTCGCAGTGGGATCATCAGCAGCATTTGGTTGGTTTGGCCCTTACGGTTTTATTGCATGCCTTGGCGAAGAATCAGAGTACTACTGTACTTCCACATATGTTTGCTTCGCAGAGGTCTTTAGTTTTTAAGGTAAGTTTTTTTTTTAATATTCCAAAAGAAACATTTGTGGAAAATTATTAATGAATTTTAATTTTATCTGGGTTTGCATGATTAATTCAGTCAGAACATTTTTTTTCTATTTGGGGGTTGTTTAACTAGAATCTAATAAGTTCAAGTTCAATAATTAAGTTGATTCAGTTTCACAGTGCATTGTTTGACGAGGAGAGTGATCACTGTGCTGACTTGTGTCTTCTGCTTTTGAAACATTGTGGATCGCATATTGCGTCGGTGAGATCACAGGCAGCAGCTTCTTTGTATCTTTTAATGAGGCAGACTTTCCAAATTGGAAATGTAAGTAAATTTTACACATATAATTCCAAACAAATTTTCTCTTTTTTACAGTCTACTCTTTACACAATTTACTCTGTTTTTGCAATCTAATGAGTTTTTGTCTGCGCGTGTATAAAAATACCAATTTCTCCTATTCTCTAGAATTTTGCACGCATAAAAATGCAAGTAACTATGTCCTTGAGTTCACTCGTTGGTACATCAGCCTCATTCAGCGACGATTCCCTCCGCCGTTCGCTAAAAACCATCCTCGAATACGGCGAACGCGATTCGGAATTCCAAGAAACCACCTTCCCAGAACAAGTCCGCGATCTCGTCTTCAACCTACATATGATCCTCTCCGACACGGTGAAAATGAAAGAATTCCAAGAGGACCCCGAGATGTTACTCGATCTTATGTATCGCATCGCAAAAGGATATCAAAACTCCCCCGATTTACGCCTCACCTGGCTGGCGAATATGGCACAAAAGCATATGGAGCGTGGTAATCACTGCGAGGCTGGCATGTGTCTCGTGCACTCCGCTGCGCTCGTCGCTGAATATCTCACGATGTTGGAGCCTCTTCCATATCTACCTTCAGGTGCAGCAGCTTTGGAAAAAGTCTCGCCGAATGTCCTCGAAGAGAGTGCTGTGTCTGACGATGTTCTCAGTCCTGATAGAGAAGGTGGATGTCTTGGATTCTCCGAAGGGGGATTTTTGGGACTGTTGGAACATGCTGCTAACTCATTGTATGCCGCTGCGATGTATGAGCCTATGAATGATATTTATAAGGTGCTGATACCGATTGCAGAGAACAGTAGAGATTTTAAAAAGTTGTCGAATATTCATGGGAAATTGCACGATGCCTACACAAGGATTGAGCAGCTACATGGGAAGAGAGTGTTTGGGACGTACTTTCGGGTTGGGTTTTATGGGTCTAAGTTTGGGGATTTGGATAAGGAAGAGTTTGTTTATAAGGAGCCTACGTTGACGAAATTACCGGAGATTTTCAGTCGTTTAGAGGTGAGTTTATTAAAACTTTTTTTTAAACTTTTAAATATATTTTGATATATTTATTGGTGTGATGAGTTAACAAGATATATCTGAATTTTGTACTATTCGCTATTATTTTCATAAAATATAAAAGGAAAAAGTATTCAGTTGAGTTTAAACGATAAATTTTCCCAAAAAATTACATCATATCACTTCAACATTTCAATATTTTTTATGGTTAGAGAGCAATTTCTAAAATGTTTGGTAAATGTGTGAAAGAGAAAAGGAAGAAGATAAAGATATGTTTTTACTCCTGTTGGATAATGTACACACTGTACAGGCTCGTGTTGCAATTTATCATACTTTTGAGGAAATGCCTACCATCCCATGCTCGTTGTATGATTATTTTTCATTGAAAGTTAATGAAATATGACTTACCGGTAAGAATTCAGGATTTTATTATTAAGGTGGAAGTGGTCAGTTGGAGATGTATTCAACGTTTCTTTATTAATATTTTCGTAGAATTTCTACGCTGAACGTTTCGGAAGCGACAACGTTGTGATTATCAAGGACTCCAACTCAGTGGATGAAACCAAACTGGATCCTGACAAAGCCTACATTCAGATAACATATGTCGAGCCATATTTTGAGGCTTACGAGCTGCGTTATCGACAAACTCATTTCGATAAGAATTTCAACATCAGTAAGTTTTGACTTTTCCAAAGTATTGTTTGATGTGTTAATTTTTGTGTTTTATGTGTTGGTTATAAAAAAAATACCCGTATTGATAAGTATCGATACTTCTAAATATCAATACTTCTATATAGCAATACTTCATTATCGATACTTTTAGGATTTAGTACAATAGTTTAATGAAATACATGAATTTTCAGAACGTTTTGTGTATTCCACACCGTTTACACCAAGCGGACGTGCACACGGTGAATTACATGAACAATATAAACGCAAGACAATCCTCACAACGGCTGTGCACTTTCCTTATGTAAAGACACGGATTCAAGTGGTGCATCGTTCGCAAATCACACTTACTCCAATTGAGGTCGCAATTGAAGATATACAAAAGAAAACGACTGAATTGGCAACTGCTACCACACAAGAACCACCAGATCCCAAGATTCTACAAATGGTTCTGCAAGGATGTATTGGCACTACGGTCAATCAAGGCCCTTTGGAGATGGCGTTGACGTTTTTGCCTTCTGATGGCAAAGCGTTGACGAAACATCAGAATAAATTACGATTGTGTTTCAAGGATTTTTCCAAGAAGTAAGTTTTGAGACTGTTTAAATTGTTTCTTTCATGTTAGAAGCTTATTTCTATTTACTTTCCAAAATGTACTTCAATTCATCTTAATTTTTGCAGATGTCACGATGCCTTGAAAAAGAATCGTAATCTTATCGGTGCTGATCAGAAAGAGTATCAGCGTGAGTTGGATAGAAATTATAAACGATTTACCGAAAGGTTACAACCGTTGGTTAATCCACAAAACATCACGATTGTAAATTCGTCTAGTCCACAAAGACGCCAAGAGTCTTCCCTTCGTTGGTAAATCTGCGATTCCGATATCAGATAGATGATATTAATTTGGTTTATAGGCTATAAAATCTAATTATGAGAAGGGAAACATCGAAGAAAGTATGAATTCAAACTTGCAGAGCAAGATAATCTGCAGTTTGTAAAAGTTTGACTGAGTTTGAAATATTTATATATGAATATAATCAATATTTAATCGATTTTATCAATGCACTAGAAGCTATGCGAATCCAAAGCTAATTTAATTTATTTACGAATACACTTATTTATATGAGCTCTCTACTTTTTTATTTTTGCTATACATAAATAAATGTACTTATAGCCACAGATTTATATGGTTTAACTAAATATTTGATGCAATTATTCCTAAATATATGTCTTTAATAATTATTAAGTGCAGCATTTACGAAGTTATAGTTCATAAAGCCAGCTTGTGAATATAGAGTATTCTTATGTTTGCTCAATTTTAAAGTCTAGATTAATTCTACTGCTTCGCAGTACTTTAAATTATATTACAATGAAAGTCTTTCTCGCATTTAAGGAGTTTTATTATTTATTTTTCATTTGTTACGAATTTTCGAACACATTTTTTAAAATATTGGAATCTTAACCGCGTAGATTCGCGGGTACCGCTGACTACACTCACTTATACACGAGGCAATATTACAAACGATTCATAAACCTCGGAAGCTGTGAGGGCGCGCGTGACGGCTTGTAACGCTGTGTAATACGTGCAATAAGTATATGGCTGAGCCTTGCCACAAACCACGGCCGATGCCCATCATATTTACGATTGGCTCGATGTGCGCCTACACTTATGTAGTATAACTCACTCTGAAGTGAATGATAGGGCAAGCTCTGTACATCATAAACTGTAAGTATGAAAATGTGTTCCTTTTAATCCCTAAAATTTCGGCCAGGTGTATGCCGCCAAAGTGGCACATTGGTAGAGTGAACGGTTAGGAACGAGAAGATCGCAGGATCGAACATTTTTCGAATGCCATATGAATTTCATCCATAGGTTATAGATATATCTCTTCTTCACAGGCAAGGGGTAGTTTCCGGTATGTACTTATCTGGACATTCAAGGCCTGTATGTGGACCGATTGCGTTCCTCACCCTAGTAGGGCTCCCGACATTAGTTCGCGTCAGCACGAGTTGTACGATGGACCCGCATCTCATCCCCGTAAAAATTCGCAAAGAACCCGTGCGGTGAGAACGAGGCGCTAGTTGACAGTCAATACATACATCTCTGTGAATCATTAATGAAGTGGACGACACAATCAGTAAAAATCGATAATCGGACGATCGTTAACGAAGCAACCTTTAATAATCATGAATGAAGTAATAATTCATCTAAAACATGTCATCAACTCTGAAATATTGAAGAATAACTACAAAAAATCAAAATTAAAAAGTTTCCTGTATTTCTTACAAAAATGAATTATTGAAGTTGCTTTAAAAAATAATATAACAATATAATATCAAATGAAAATTAAACCTTAAGCGCCAATCTTCTCAATCTCATCGGCATCATCTGCATTAAGCATTAGGATCTTCTTATTGAAGTGCGTTTCAATCGCTTGACAAATCTTCTCATTCCGTGGCCCATCCACGAGGTTAATCGCAATTCCATGCTTGCCAAACCTTCCGGTACGTCCAATTCTGTGCAGGTAAGTCTCGCAATCGGCGGTACCATCCAGACCAACTGGTAAGTCGAAATTGACGACAAGTGTTACTTGCTCAACGTCGATTCCTAAGAAATACCAAACATGTGTTTTTTGCTGTTCTTTTTACATGTTGTAAAATTCGAAAATACATTTTTTACCTCTTGAAATAACATTTGTGGTAATCAAAACCTTCTCCAGTCCACTACGATAGCGATCCAAGACGCTAATGCGCTGCTCAACCGTCTGATCGCCAGTGAGTAGAGCGACAGCATGACCATCTTTCGACATCTTCTCCGACAACCACGTCGCCGTGCGTCGGGTGTGACAGAAAATTATTGCTTGTCCGATACCGATCGTACCGTAGATATTTGTGATCGCGCTGTACTTCTGCTGTTCGCTGTTGCATTTTACATAATACTGTTTGATGTTATCCAAACTTTCTTCCTCGCGTTTCAGACGAATTATCACTGGGTTGGTGACGATTAACTCCGCGAATTCCATTACTTCTTGGTCGTATGTTGCAGAGAAGAACATCATTTGACAGATGTTTTTGTTTAATTGTCTGTAAAATGTAACTTTCTAAATAAAATTGAGTAATTCAAGAGTTTAACAATACTGCACGTCAAATATATCATTATAAATATAAATTTTAGAATTAAAACTATTTCAATTTGAAAATATCAATACTAAAGTATTGAATAAAATTTCGATACCTATAAGATATCGAGACACCGTTGATATCATCTATGGGCAACTCTCCAAAATATTTATTGGTAAATTTTGCAATGTAAAAGGTCGACAGTTTAGTTTTTTAGAGTTATTTATAGAATTCCTCTAAAGTTTTCAGGAAATAACTAAGAATTTTTTATGAAAGAAATCTGGAAGCAAAACTCACCTGTGAATTCGAACACACTGATCTTGATGTCCCTGCGTGGCAATCATAACATCAGCCTCATCCAGGACGAATACATGAATCTTTTGCAAATCAAACACACGATATTTCAAAGACCAATCGAGGACTTTCCCGGGCGTACCAATGATAACGTGCTCCTCCAACTTGGCCCCGCGGGCAATCTCTTCACCTCGAACGGCATAACGCAGCTCAATATCGGGACAGAACTTTGCCATCTTCGCAGCAACTTCACCCGTTTGTATAGCCAATTCGTAGGTTGGCGATAGACATAATACCTGCGGGTATTTCTCCTTCGATTTGACACGACTTAGCATCGCTAGGACGAAAGCTGCTGTCTTGCCCGTACCTGACTGCGACTGCGCAATAAGATTCTGCTGCGGTTCAGCAAGTAATGTTGGTAAAGCTGCCTCTTGGATTTTCGAAGGCGAATTAAAGCCCATGTCGTATACACCTTGCAGTAATTCATCACGTCTTAAATGTATTCATGTTGCAGTCAGTTTTGTTTAAGTTTTCGTTGAAAAAAATGAGGAAACTTACAAGTTTAAAGCTTCGAAAGTTTTCACAGAGTATAATGGTGATGTTGGATCTGACCGTTGTACCTCCAAGTCATTCTTGTTTTCGACGAGTCCACTGCGAATGATTTTCTGCAAGAGGCTTACCTCGGCAGGGGAGAATTGTTCATTGGATGTTGAAGAACGTGAATCGCCTTGGTCGGGTTTTGGAGAAGTTTTGGTAGCAACAGGCGCAGCGGGTTTACCGATACCAACGGCAGACATCTACCGATTTAAGGTTAGAATATTATGATATACGAACTTTGGAGGGAAACAAGTGGAAAATACCTTGTTTGTAACGAGTTTCTCTTGCTCGTTCACGTACTTGGACCAATCTACGTTCTGAGCCATTGTTTTGAGTTGATTAACTGTGGTTTACTCAGGAGGAGATTAAAGAAATTATCAGCTGCCGAACTGCACTTGGGTTCAGGATGCAGAAAGTAAAACAACGCGCGAAAAGAGTAAGTTGAAATTAGGCGTATTTTGCGCATGCGTGTTATAGACATCTGATAAAGTTTCACATCATACCGATGTTTTCCAAAATTCATAAAAATGAGTGGGCTTTATTTTATACAATTTAAGAGTAGGTTTTATTGCTAATGAAACTTAAGAATTCAAAAACGAAATGGTATAACCGATTTATCTGAAACGAATAAAATTCCATTTGACCTTGACAATTCAGGAAAAAACAAATAATTTTATAAAGTAAACGTGTTTATAACAGAAAAGGGCCTTTTCTGGAGGCTTCACCAGGGCTCGCTGTTTGTACATATTTCAAAGTATTGAGTTTACCAGTTCTGCCAAACACGGTTAAATCGGGACAGCCACTTATTAGTTAATGAAATATCGATTTCAATAAATACATCGGCCCAAAAATATCGATTTCAATAAATACATCGGCCCAAAAATATCGATTATTTCGTATATTCATAATGACGATAAATCGGTAACGGAATTTTCGATATGGTTTTCGCACATATATGTAATACACATATACCAACAGTTGAGAGCCTGAATTGATTCCATTAGAACGAGACGATTATATGAAACACAAAGTTGAATTGGTTGCATACTATTATTTTAAAAAATATATAATTGTGTTGAATTTGAGTAATTTTAGTTACCAAATCAGCTGATGACTAACCTCACTTTTATCAACTTACTACTTGTCAGTGTTATCACAATAACAAACTAATTATGGTACTATCTATTTAAGGCATTTATAACGAACAATTCCAAACAAAATTCAACATTATAAAGTATAACTGCAAATTCAACCAATTGCCACAACGTTTTTATAACCACATAATTTTTTGTGTAGTTAAAACGACATAATAAATCAATACTGCCCCTAAATCATGGAAACCCGAGGTGAACGTGAATCAGAGCTTCAGCAACTTGTTTCCTCTGATGGTGATAATGAAGATAGTATCGTACAAGACGATACAGACAATACAATCACGGAAATCAAAGTTATTTCTCCTGTAAGAAGCAACAAGGTTTGTTTTTATACCGTTAACCCTACAATTTGACAAAAATAACTGCTTTATTGATTTTCATAGATTTCATCATCAGGCAACACAAGTCGCAGTTCAGCCTCCAAACAAAATCGCAATAATTTAACAAAGAAAAGTACAAATACTACAAACTCGAGCATTCTCTATGTCAATGAAAAACAACGTGGAACAAACAAAGAACCAACAAAAACTGCTTCTACCGTTCGACCGAGAAATATTCATAAAGGTAATATTTTTAGTTTATTATTTTTTCTAGATTTTATTTACTAAAATTGATAACCTTTGCCTAGTTAAGTTTTTATCAACCTTTGATTTACGTACGTGGCTTTAAAAGATTTATGTTCATCTTAATTTTGTTTTTATTGTTTTTTATGCATGATATTTAGTAGTAGAAGCACCACACAAACCTGTGCACCATCATTCATTTCTTTCTGAAGTTCCTGATGTGCGCCACATGGAACGGGCCCTCTTAGGTCTGTTGGATGATTTTCACTCTGGAAAATTGCGTGCATTTGCGAGTGGATGTACAATGGAGCAAATGACAAACATTCGGGAACAGCAGGAGAAGTTGGCAAAGCTGCATTTCGATCTGGGGGCTACTAGTGCGCCGTCTTTGAGTGAGGATAACTTACGACAGTCTTATAATACTATGAGCCACCTTATTCAACGTTTGGAACAGTTGAGTGTGTCGATTGAAGGTTTACAAAACACTGACAAATGATTTATAAATTGTTTAATAATTATTAGAATTGTGGTAATTATGTTTATTTAGGTTTTATTTATATGTTTATAAGTGTAATTGCCAGTGTTCTTTACTTCTTCCCTGAAATATAAGAGTTTCGTATATCAATTTCAAAGTTTAAGACATACAAAGTTCGGCATGATAGGCAGAAGTTATGGTATATAATGTGTGGTTTTAGAAAATTTGAGTTAAATCTACTCAAACTTTACAAAGTTATTGGCTGTGTTTTCAAGAAATCTTTATGACGCCAAAGTAGGCAACTTTATGCGCCTTGGCAAAAGTCGTCAAAGCTCAAAACAGGAACATGGTCACATCTGGCGGTAAGTTTAGAAACTAATGGGTGGCAAACCGGTTGCTTAGAAATTCTATAATTTTGCACCCAGCACTAGCAGCATTTCAAACTTTAAATTTTGGTTTACAAACATAAACAAGAAAATAATGTAAATTACCTCCTCCATAACGACTCTCAGCAGCACTTTTCGCGCTAACAAACGTCCTTTGAAGTTTTCCTTTCTTTGCTTCCCGATAATCTTTGGCTACATCTTTTGATAACTCTGCAATCCTCCTCATCAACTCAGCTGGATAACTGTAAATCACGAAGAAATTTATTTTGTTTATTACCTTCCCAAATGCATTCTTACAATTAGATTTAATATTTTATACCTGCATCCCAAGAACTCGATGTTTGTAAACGTTCGTGCTAAAGCAACGAGGTATTCTTCGGGAAACTTGCCCTTGTGAGTTAGCATAAACTGTTTTCTCAACTCCCAATGTTGCTCTGGCTCTGTATCATCGTAATACTTATCAACATCCCATTTCTTTGAGTATGTTTGTGTCATATTTACTTATAATTTGTGATAATCCGAAACGCACTAGGACACGAGGTTTATTCGATAATTCATTCGAACGAAATGTTTTTTTCAGATTAGGCCAACACAACTTATGAGGCTACGGCCATCTTGTCTCATAAGTTGTATTGGTTATGTTTTGACTCGTGTTCATATTTTATAAATACATGGACCGTTTAACCACTTGAAGTTAGCAAAATTTTATCGAGAGAGATAGTTGATATTTTGTCCTTGTCTGAAAGCTATTGCAAGAAATTAACGAAATATTTCTGCTCTAATGTCTATAAATCACACTTATTTTCATATTTAATTTGTAACTAGTTAACCAGGTGCTCAGAAGCAATAGAATAACAGGGAAGGAGTCATAAAATAAATTGGTGTCAAACACGCGACGTTGTTGCATCTTTGCCTTGGCCGGCCCTCCTACGTCAATGCGTTGTAATAATAACTTTTCACTTTCTAAAATAAAAACATGACTGAATCTGAAGACTTTTCCAACCTTATAATACCAGATCCAAAGTATGAGTGTAAGTATCCATCATGTTTTCATTCAAAATAGAAAGTTTTATACAATATTTTGCAAATATTTCTAGATTTAGACCATACAGCAGATGTACAGTAAGCTAACTACGTTTTACCAGTCAGATAAAGTGAATATAAAGACTTTAAAACGTTTTAGACTTCACGCTTGGGGCGATTCTTTAAAAGAAGCTTATGAACAATGTGGAATTGCCATGTTTGGCTACATGACGGAAATTGAAAAAGTGGAAATAAAGCAAACGGCGGAGATTACAGCACAAGGCCATGACTTGGAGAGCTTACTATATGCCTTCCTCGATGAGCTGTTGTTTCTTTTTAGTTGTGAACCTAACATTATTTGTAGTAAATTAGATATAACCGAGTTTGTAACTGAAGGTGAAGAGTTTACGATAAAATGTACGTGCTACGGCGAGGAATTTCAGCTGGGAAAACATCCTCAGGGCACAGAAGTCAAAGCTATTACTTATTCAGCGATGGAAATAGTTAATGATACAGAATATAATGATTATGAGGTGTTTGTTATTATTGATATATAGCCAATGAATTCATAATGTGTATACTATTGATCAAACTTTTCTATAAGATCACAAAATTTGAAAGAAGGGAAGCGACACAAATATGATTAGTGTAATTTTGATAGATGTAGAGCTTCTCCCATCACTCAACTTTCAATAAGTTACATGTACGCCCTGTAAACTACCAAAGAAGCGTCTTTTGAAGTCTGTATTTTCCTTCAACAATACTTCAATTTCAAGTTTTCATTTTTTAAATATTATTGGGCGAACTTTTGTATATGAAATCAATAAATGTGTTAGAACGAAAACTATAAAGATTGTAGACCAAGAATACTTGGTTGAAGATATATATGTCGTAAATTTGCAAAATCTCATTCATTATTTATTGATCAAGCTTGTGTAAAATTATCAAAAACACACTGTCAACCATTTGTTTGTATCGAAGAGTGGTTTGCATGGCAACTGTGTACATTAAAATGCAATCCCGTGAAATTTCAGCAGCGCATGATCACCGGCATTTATCCACGCAAGACAAACTAAATTTTTACGTTCTAAACTGTGGCAAAATGGTTGACATTTTCGGTAATTATTCGGTAGCCCCACATAAAACCGGCATATCCTCAAACTACCAACAAACATGTCAATTCTCATTTGCAGACGAGAATTACTACGCCAACAACTGTTTGGACGACGATGAGAAACATTTCCATTCAATAATCGGCCACATCGAAGACATTCTCATGGGTGAGGAATTTCTCAATATTCAGGCGAAATTCATGGACAAATATTGGCCGGAATTTGAAGACACCGACGAGAACAAGCTCATGTACACGGACATTTTCAACGAGTACGTCGATACAATCGAAAAGTATATCGAAAACGAGCTGGTTCAACGTGTGCCAAATTTTAAGATGCAGGAATTTGAAAGTGAATTGAAGTACGTGCGAATGTATCAAATTTCATGAAAATTAACCACCTCCGTGAACATATATTCTTTTTCGGATGGTCTAAAAACAATGAAAACAACATTAATAATCTTAATATTTTTTAGAGATCGACAAAAAGACCTCGAAGGCGAAATTTTCGAAATCCTCTCCACGTTTAACGACTTCTGTGCATTCAAAACAATGTTCATCGACTATAAAAACGTACGTCTATTAAGTATATCAAAGACACCGAAGGTTTTAATTACAAGCGAATTCCTTCATTGTTTCAGATGAAGGAAGGCAAAACAGCCGACTTCTCCTCCGATCTGTGCATATCGAAATACGCCACCAGCGATGCGGAAGATGGCGATGAGAGTGGCGACGACGAGCCTTAATTCATCAGTATCTCCATTTGTACGAGCCGGCTGTTGGTGTCGCCGGGCATGCGATACGGCAGCATGCCGGTAAAGTTCGTCAAAACGCGGGCCTGCTCCTTGATGACAGCCAATTGCTGAAAATTTAAAGTTAACTCAATTTTTCCTTTTTTTCAGATATTGAATAAACATTATGCATTGTATTTAGCATTGTTTGGTTTCTTAATGAAATAAGGTTCTGAAACTTTCACTTTTTTAAACGAAAAAAGAGTAACTTACTTTATCAATGGAATAATCTTGCAGCCGTGCTGGAAGATGTTCGTTCTCCTTGATTTTCTGGTATTGTGTGAAGTAGATGTTCATAGTAGCGAGGAGAACGTCAGGTATTACTTTGCATACGTCTGAGGTAAGCGATTTGAAGCTTGAGACGCGATCGTCGACTTCATACGCTTGTGTTGGAATGATTTTGAGGTCAGTTAAACACTAGAAATTGAAAAACTCATATAATTAGTACAATTTAATTGCTTTTAGACCTACCGCCACCGTTCTAAACTATATAGATGAAAATTACTACGTTAACAACTGTTGAATGCTTGGACTAGTCTTGAAAATATGGTCTCATTTGATAGATGAGAGCATTATGAATGACAAGATGTAGAAACATCCCCAAAACCGTGGTTTACTTTCGAGATAATTAAGTTTAAAATTCATGCATAAACAATTGCAATTTTCTCGAGAACGACTAAACTTTTGCAGGATATTTTTCGATTGCCTTAAATAGAATGATTTCTTTCAAATGTGCCTAATTTGAGCTCAATAAGAAAACACTTAAATTTTATGTCGAGAATTGACAAGGTCATCAGGTCAAAACAAGTGCCACCTGAAAATGCTTCTTAATCCTTTTTTTTAAATTCAATTTTTACCGGAGTGTTTAGTATCCGTGTGGAGAGATAATAATCGGT
>WSZQ02126421.1:18390-29987 GCA_019419845.2 Weissflogia rhopalogaster
ATAATTTTTGAAATTTACTGTATTTACTGGTATTTTCAAATTACGGTAACTACCGATTTTATATGATGAAAAAATTGAAAATCGGTAAATGTCAATAGGGAAAAATACCGGTAAGAGTTGGTTAATTTAAATCACGGATTGCTCCAGCCGAATAAGATGAAACCGATAATTTTTTGAAAAAGAAAATATATAATTCAATTTTTACCGTACTCTATGGTATCCGTTTGGAAAGATAAGAACCGGTATAATTTTTGAAATTTACTGTATTTACTGGTATTTTCAAATTACGGTAACTACCGATTTTATATGATGAAAAAATTGTAAATCGGTAAATGTCAATAGAGAAAAATACCGGTAAGACTTGGTTATTTTAAATCACGGATTGTTCCTGCCGGATAAGATTAAACCGATAATTTTTTGAAAAAGAAAATACATAATTCAATTTTTACCGTGCTTTATGGTATCCGTTTTGAAAGATAATAACCGGTATAATTTTTGAAATTTACTGTATTTACTGGTATTTTCAAATTACGGTAACTACCGATTTTATATGATAAAAAAATTGAAAATCGGTAAATGTCAATAGAGAAAAATACCGGTAAGAGTTGGTTATTATAAATCACGGATTGATCCTGCCGGATAAGATAAAACCGATAATTTTTTGAAAAAGAAAATATATAATTCAATTTTTACCGTACTTTATGGTATCCGTTTTGAAAGATAATAACCGGTATAATTTTTGAAATTTACTGTATTTACTGGTATTATCAAATTACGGTAACTACCGATTTTATATGATAAAAAGAAAATCGGTAAATGCCAATAGAGAAAAAGCAGCGTCTTCGGTCGAATCTTTCGTAACACATTTTACAAATACACAACACAAATATTTACTAGAATAAGAACGTCAGGAAAAGAAGTTAATAAAATTAAACATACCTTAAATGCAGCAGTATAGTTTTTACTGTGATACTGGTCGAAGAAGATCAACAAATCTTTGAGATTGCAAAAAGCATTAGCTGCCGTTGTCGAACATTTGAAGCCATCATTCGAGTACCTCTCATAGATTTCCTTCACTTTCATCGTCATCCTGTCACGAAGTGATCCTTGAGAGGCAGGTTGTGTGATTACTTGTGCCAATAAAGATGATAACAAATTAAGAACTTCTGTTTGGTTCTGAAAGGCAAAATATCTACTTTTAGTCTGCACTTCTGAGGTTACGATGGAAACATTTTTCAATTTGAAAAAAAAAGAAAAGAAAAAACTTACATTAGCAATGTCGTATAGATCAATAGCATCTTCGTACATGCCTTTCAACACCAACTGATCAGCGAGCATATGTGCCGTTTTCTCGACCGTAATCTCCGGATGTCTGAACTGATCCAGAATACCTTTCGTCCGAATTCCGTTGCGCTGCACCTTACCGAAGACTTTCTCAAACTCTCTGGTCTCCTGCACAAGGTCGCATATGCATACTTGGAACATGTTCTTCGTTTCGGCGTCGCTGATCTTATGAAGGAGGTAGAAGTAGTTGCACGCTTCCAAAATACAGTGGATTTCAAAACGCTGGACGTAGACGAGGATGAGACGGACTAAATTCAAACGACGGGCTGGCTTTGGATCAGCAGGATCCACAATAACTAAACATCAAAATTAAACAACCCTATTTTAAAGCAGCACGAATTAAGACAAATTTGAAAGTTGTTTGAATGTAGAGATGTTCCCAACCCAGCCCTTTAACGAAAAAAAAAAAAACTTACTGAGTGGCGATGAATAATCCTCAGGTCCAGCCAACAAGTAACAATCATTCAAAGCAATCGCCATGTGGACTGCATGCACTTTGTAGCGTTCAATCCTCGAGAGGAACTCAATGGCTGCCTCAAACTGACCAGTCAATGCCAACACTTGGAAATATAAATGCGGTTGCTTCACCGCATCGTAGTGGCTCTCTCCATACTCTTCGATAATCGTACGTTGAAACTCGAAATAATCGATGTGATCCTCCTTCTCATAATCGACTCTTACCAACGATAATTTCAACCAGAGCCAATCGTCGGCAGTACGTGCCACTTCCGAATGCTCATCCGAAATGTCACAGCATCCCATAACGGCAAACACAATCCGCTTGAAGGGATCCGTATCATTCCGAATCAAACGACGGTAATGAAAGCGCACTGCTGCTTCTAATTTATGAAGGTCTGGATGTTTAGAGTTCTTCAGAATTGCTTCGAGGAGTTCGAGAAGATCCGGAAATCTTTGACGACCACTAGAAAAATTGCATTTATGGAATCATCTTTAAATGCTTTTGGTAATTTTATAATATCATAGAAAAGATAAATTTTACTTACTTGGCTTTATTAAGACATTCAATAGAAGCAGGAATATCCCCACTTCGTAGACAATAGTAAACCATAGGCCATAGAGGCATTCCCTCGATGGTACCATCAAGAAAGCCAACGTAACCACCTTGTAGTCGTACCCCCAGATAACTGCGAACCAAGGTGTAGGTACCTGGAATGCCACCACGTTGAGCCGCAGCCAAATTTTCGGTAATGACGTTTGACATGTAGGTTTTATAGCGTGCTTCCAAATATCTCTTTGCCTGGTTGACAAGGTCTAAGATGACAGACTTGTGCTTACGTGCAGCTATTGGGTCTTCTCCGTGAGTTGTGAGTGTGATTTTTGTCATGTATTTCATTATTTCCCACATATCGTTGACTTTCTGTTTAAGATACATAAATATTACGAATTAAATATTATCTTAATAATAGTAAAACAAGAGAATACTTACAGTATCTTTAAATTCTTCAGCTGTATGAGCAAAATACTGAACCAAATTCGGCTTGATATCGTTCTTCGCTTGCCTCTTATTAAGTTCGATTACTTTCCCAGCATAAACTGCCTCCTGCTGGCTCATAAACTGCGATGCAATTACTGGATTATCCATAACAATAGCCTCCGGCGTCGATAATTGTATAAAGTTGCCTGACGGTCCAACCATGGCGTTCATAATCTTGCGTTTTTCTTGTTTCCACTCGCCCCATTCATGCTCCCAGGCCTGTTCTGCTATCTGCTTGTAACACTAGCAAAAATATTGCCAATTTGTTCAATATTAATAAAGGAGGCAGGGCCATAACAAGAGGGAGAAGTTCATCTTAATACTTACAAGTTTATGTTCACTTTCAATAACGCCAAGAATACAATTACGAAGTTCGTTTTCCAAGCAGGATTCCAAGTCGAATTCGTCTACGGGCTCAATAGCCTCCAACGTTCGCTTACTGCTGATGGCATCGAGTTTCTGCGAGATTCTAGGTAGATCTATACCTTTTGAACCCAGAAGTAAATTCCTAGATAGATTTATCGGTTCGTAATTTTGTAATTTTTGCTTTGATAGTAAAGAACTTACGCCTGAATATCCTTCGATCCTGATTGGGCAACTCTTGTATAAAGGTCGGAGGAAGCTTCGAGGACTTGTCTTAGCGATCTATCAACTTTAGGAAGTTGTGTAGGCCCTTCGATGTCATGAGTAAGCTTTTCAGCTTCGAAAAGAAGATCCGCGAAATCGGTCGACATCGCTGCTTTTCAAATTTTACGAATTTTCACGTATATTAATGTTCTGACAAGGAGTTACTGTCTTTTAGGGACTTACTATGGCACTTTTTGTTATAATGACACTTTAATTTACGTCTTTATCGAGGAAATTATTGGGAACATGTGGGAAAACAATACGAAACTGTGGAAATATGCCGCCAGTTGAATGCAACGGATTATTTTGAAGGTTAGGAATCACAATTTAGGAATTGTGTTGTTCATTTCTGCGCATGCGCATGTTGGGCCATCTAGTAATCACTGGAATATTTATATAGAATTTAACTTGATTTTTAAATGGTGTAGTGTAACTAGATGGCGCTAGTATGTCGTCACTGAAATTTAATTGTTTACGTAAATATCAATACACCCTTTCATGCAGGATTAGTTGAATTGTCAGGATTATACGCAAATAAACAACCCAAAAGCCTGCCGATATTTGAAATCGTTGGAACTACGTTTATAATGCAGGTGAACGTCAATGAAACGCGCTCCTGCGCACGTTGTTTAATCGATTAAATTGGTTTTCTTCGACGAAATTACGCAGGAACAAAAGCCGTACGATAAAACACAGCATGTGTAGGCAAAGTGATCGATGTTTTTCTCGGGATTGTTTGATTTTGTGTCGTGTGAATTTACGGGTGCTCAACCTGAACGGGTCGCAGTGTGGTCCGGCAAAATATGGGGAGATTTTACGGTAGAAAACGAGTGAATAACGCGACATTTACGGGAACAGGTATGTTTATTAATTTCAGTAACAATATGTCATTGAGGATATGAATAAAAATAAAGTGAAGTAAAATCGGCGTTTTATGGATGGTTACTGATTATGGCATATGGTTTATTGGATGATTACAACGATAATGAGAAAAATATAGTTATCGTAAAATGCGAAATATCATATACAATTTACGATTATTAAAGTAATTTTATTGGAAGAAAGAAAAGTCTTTAGATATCATTAATACATTCGTGAATTTACGATATCGATTTTCTTTGTTTCCAAGAAAACTGAATCTAGCGCATTGATACGATTACAATTAGCGCTTTTATTTTTATGCTATTTTCTATTAGGTTGTGGGTAGCCATATTGCAGGGTTTATTCTTCGAATATTTTTTTCAAATTGTTTATGTTTAACATATTCTTTATTTGACAGCTTAGATGGTTAACGAAGGGGAAACTTGTCAAAGAAACGCACATTTTGTCAAGTAACACGCAACTTTTGTCTTAGTTTTAATTGAAAAAGATTGTTTGGTTTACTTTTTCTGATATAACAAATAAGAAAAGGAAAATAATCACCCAAAACAATATGCACTCATTCGTATAATAATCATATCAAAGAATAAATGATTTCATTTCTGTCCTCATTTCGTTAATGCTATTTTTTGAAAACCTGTTATTTTCCTACAACTTTTCGTTCACGTGTAAATTTTTAGATTCCACACCCACAACCATTCCTTCCCATGTTTCATGACTTGCACTGTGTGCAACCCTCCCAACCTCGTATTTCCCCTTTACTTCCGGTTGATTTTCGTGCAGCTATATTTACGCAGTCCCTTGGGCAACGGTGACCGGGAAACAATTCACAGTTATGCTTGACTTACCCCCTGGTTCGTTAGACTGGTTAGATTAGACCACCCCAGGTCTATATTTTGGGGAAATGTAATGTATCAAAAAAGCGTGGTAGAGTGATTGTCGATTGGATTAGCGTCAGATGCGGACATCTCTCACGCAGACAAAGCTAGGCTAGTCAGCCAGGGAGGGACCGAATGCAACGCGTTGTTATAGTAACGCGCATCCTCAGTTTCGCCGCCTCCACGCTATTGCCACCACCGGCACCGCCACCAATGTGGCGCGTTGTTACGTCGTCTAGTCGCAGAGAGTCGTAGACGTAAGTAGGCATTTTCAATGAGATTGTGCAACGTGTCGGTTCGTGTTTTCGGAAAAGTCGCGTGCTTTCGTAAAAAAACGATTTTCAAAATTTTTTTAAAGAAAATAGTGAAGCTTGAATCTGCACCAATAGAAAATTGTATAAAAACCGTGAAATATTTATTTATTCTGGGCTTTTATGAAAACAAAAAAAGTTTCTTTTAAAAAAGTGTTTTTTTTTTCAAACCAAAGTTTCTTCTGAAACTGGCAAAAGTCCACATTTTTACATTTTGCACTTTTTTAAAACGGTTTAAATTTAAAATTAAACTGTTAACGACAATTAAACAGCAAATAATCGGTAAATTACTTAAGTTTAAGGAACAAACGTATATATTTTCTAAACGAATAAACCCGTAAAAGTTAGTTAAATTTAATAATTGAGAAATAATTCGAAAACAAGCAAAATGTGTAACTTAATGTAGAAAAAATATAATGTTCTCCTTTAAAACTATAAAAATCGTAGAAATTTAATAGCAAATCTTGTTTTCCCCCCTTAAGAATAAGAATAGTCAAACTCATCTCTTGAGGTTTCCACAAGTTCTACTACTTTAAATGCTTCCACTACTTCTCCTACCTATTCCAACAGTCACAGTGATTCAATTTTCTCTTCTTCTAATTTTCTCTTCGTTTTTCATATGCTGAATGCAGACTAGCATCGGCAGAGTAGTCTCAGACTTAAACCTACTTTGAATAGAGACCTATCCTCCGGAGTGTGTACACCTCACCGCGAGTTTTGATTAACACACGCCGAAGACTTTCAGAGAAAGCAAAGAACTGGTTTGAGTAATACATTCGTGCTGTGACGATTTAACTTTAACCGAAACGTTATACAAGAGTTTACAATATTTCTTCCATTTTAACTTTAAATTTAACGTTGTAACATTTTAAAAATTGTTATGTTTTATATTTAACAATAAATGAAAAGCATTACTTTAAAAAAATAATGTTTGAATGAAGAAAAATATGTATTTTATTTGTTTAAAAGATATGTGAGGGCTTTAAAGTGTGAAATTAATGCTAAAGTGTTTAAATATTGTGTAAAAAAAAAGTAAGAGACAATAAGTAGTCATGATTAGTGATAAAGTGGCAAGTATGGTGAAGTTTGGCACGCGGCAGGAGAGGCAGGATAAACAAGAATTGCTTGCGAGTATGAAGGAAATGAATTGCGATGATAAGCACAGCGATAACGGTAAATTTATTGCGATTAATTCGTATTACATGCATTTATATCTTGTTTTCTTTCATTGCATTAACGGACGCTGCAAATATTTCATGATTTAGCAAATATTTTATTTTAATTATTTATCACAATGTTAGATAATAATAGTTTAAGGTTTTTCTAAATTTGAAGTCTTCGTTTTTTTAAGTTTTTGAAAATAATTTGATTAATTTTCAAGGTTTAGACATTTATCAGATATTCAGACATTTTTCAGCTATCGTTATACATTTTCACTGGATTTTTACTCCAAAGAATTTTTTATGAAATATAAAAATTGATATGATTTTTATTGATACCACTATAATTTCTACATTCGAATACGAATACGCTTTATTTGAGTTTTATCCACCGTGGAATATGGTTTATAAGAGCGCTAAGTTTTTCCAATAAAAGTTAGATGTGTGCTGCTTCATAAACTTTGTATTTTATTGCGATTTCTGCGGTAATATTTCAGGAGGAAATCCTTGAGTAGTAGAAAGGCAGAAAATCCGAAAATACCCGTATATTAAATTTGTATTCTATATAACTTTTTTGTTAATTGTGAGGTTTATGTTTCAGTTGAATTTTTGATGAATTTATGTTGGATTTGTGTTTTTCTTCGTTTTGGTCGTAAAACGATGAGTATAATGGCAGCTGTTTGCTTAGAAGAGATGAAAATAGGTTAGGAATTCTATTTTCGGTAGGGATGCATAGTAAAGTAAAGATTATGCTTGTGAAGAGTAAAATTAAATGATATAAATCATACATCGGTTTACTGCTTGTTTACTTCTTCTTCTTCTTCGTTCACCCGCTTTGTTGCTGACTGGGCGCAAGCCAGTGGCTTGTCATATCTCCAGAATTATATATGTATATGCATAACCTTTATTGGCATTCCGCTCTTCCTGATTACCTTTACAGCCTTTCACAAGTTAAATAATACAAAAATAAATAATAACAAAAATAAACCGAACAATACTTCATATACAAAAACCAGCTATCATCCCAGGATCGCCCTTCTCCTTTTCTTCTCCAGTACCATTTTGGTGATGACAGCCAGCCATCCCTTCTTCAGTCCTTCACAGTCCCTTGTCAGGTGCTCCCAGGTATCCACCCCTTCCAAACAAGATACACATTTCGTGTATTCCTGCCCCATCCAGACCTTCCTGCCTCTCTCCTCCGAACCACACCTAGCCTTTGCCAACAATGTCTTCTCCATTCTGCTTCTGCCCCTATCCCCAAAGTACTAGGGTCTCCTCCTGATAACCTGCACCCTTACGTACCCTGGGTTGTAGGTACTGCCCATTATCATCTCTTGCCTAACCTGCTCCTCGACTTCCCTCCCTCTCCCCCTCACCGCTTCCTCTACTGATACCTGTTCCGCCCATATCTCTTTCGCCAACACTTGACCCCCTGCTACTACACCACTCCCACACCTTCCTAACTAACCTTTCATTCCCCATTCTCGCCAACTCTTGCAACCGCTTCCCATCTCATACTCATTCTGCCCGTTTCCTGTAGAACCACGTACGCTGGAGTCGATTTCTCCAACACCATCAAGCTCTTCAGGAACCAGACCTGCTCTCGCTTTAACTCCTCCCATTCATCTAGTCCCCATATTTCCCCCCCCCCATACATCAGAATGTGCATTACCCATGTATCCCACATTCTCACCGCAATATCCCAGTTCCCGCCTCACACCTTCCCCCATTTATCCCTTATTCTCCCCCATGTACACCTGGCTCTCTCTTGCGTCTACCTTATATGCTCCTTCCATACGCCAGTGTACCTAAACTGAAAGCCGAGGTACTTCTGGGTAACTATGAGCATATTAATTCCCTTTGGGTAGGGAAAGAAGACTTCTATAACGACAACCGCAGATGTTAGTGTGGTTGCCGTAGCGAGTAGAGGTGTTATTGTCACGACCAGGATTTGAACCTGGAACCCCCTGCGTGGTAAGGAGCGATCTTACCAACTAGACTTCTACGCTTTTCTACTGTTTTCCGCTTTGGTTGCGATTTTTGTTATTTTTGCGGA
This sequence comes from Weissflogia rhopalogaster, assembly GCA_019419845.2. Lineage (NCBI taxonomy): Eukaryota > Metazoa > Arthropoda > Insecta > Coleoptera > Staphylinidae > Weissflogia > Weissflogia rhopalogaster. The sequence goes on from WSZQ02126421.1 coordinate 27,141, forward strand.
AAATATTACTCTAAAATTAAATATAGAAATGTAATTATTTGTTTACGCGCAATAACGAAGTGGAAAATGTAATAAAATGTTCCAAAAGTGTTTGTCACTTGTTCCAGCTGAGTTTTCCCGAGTAAATTGATTGCAGTTGATTAATCTGCTGGAAAATGCAGCCGACACAAAAAAACAACTCCAATTAAATTGCACACTTTTCACGTTGTAATTTAATTTTCTAAAAATACTACGCAAAAGAAATTTTAACTTTATTTCACAGAAACAAACACAACACATAAAATTAGATTGAAATAAATACCTAATAATGTTAAAATTTCAAACAAATAAATTGATATGTGATAATCAGAGAGAAGGAGAGAGAGAGATATTAAACCGAGTGAATGTGTCATAAAAAAACTTTAATATTTTAAGTGACTTTTTCTCGACTTAAAAAGAATTTTGGGCGAAATTAATTACGGTTTTTTGTCAAGGCATAAAAGTGATCGTGAATGTCAACGAAACTTAAAAGTCAAGCACGTACGCACGTGCGTAACGAGAGCCAGAAAACATTTAAAACGCAATTTTACCCAGCAGCAGCTAGTAGCGAAGGAAATTAAATGACCATAGCGGGAGTACGTAACGCCAAAGTCACATTGTCCTAAAGACTTTGCTGGAAATGTTAATGGAAATAGTGTCTGTATTAATTAAAAGGTCGTTTCTCTAATTTACATTTTTACATTTATCATTCGTTTTAAAGTTAATTAATTAATTAATGTATATATTTTATTGGCTATCAACCCTGAGGTTTTTCCGCCGAGTTTTTTACATATCTTTTTTGTGTTTACAATTTTTATGTCTTTTGCTGTGTTGTTGTTGAATGTTGAGAGTTAATTATGTTGAGTGTTGTAAATGTTTGTGGAATATTGTGGGTGAATTATATTCACCCGGTTTCGCGGTTTCACCACGTAGAAGGACGGGGCCTTCCTTCTACGTGGTAACCCGAAACGCTGCACTTTTGAAGTTATATTCTCAAAGACAAGGTTTTTGTTAGTAATTATAAAAAATATATTGAAACAAAGAGAAGATGATCGTTTTGATATTTTGAATGCATATATTTCTTCAACGTCACTGCTTAAAAATGATAATCTTCTGTGGGGTGTGGTACGCGGGTTCGATGATGCTCACAAATTAACACGTATTCGAAAGTGCAAAGTTCTTTATTTACAGACGAAAGTTATGAAGTTCAAAGTGGAGTCACAGTACACGTTACACAAGTTCAGTCACGATTACATGCGAGAAATATCGGTAGAGAAAAATGGATGTGAACTTACTCAGAGCTGGAGACAGAATGACGAAGCTCTGCGAAATACAGAAAGGTATGGAGGCATAAGGGTAGTGGTGAAATGGCTGAGTAAGTTCCCACCGATAGCGAGAGGAAAGAGAGAGAGAGAGAGTAGGTAAGAGTAAGTAAGAGTGAGTGAATAGGAATGAAAGCGAAAGCTGTGACAAAGTTTTGGGTTTTCTACGAAGGCTACGCAGGTAGAAACAGGAAGAAGAAAAGTATGGAAAGTGTGAAAATAAGAGACCTAGAAGAAGTACATTTCTATTCCTAAAGATATTTAAAATTATCGAAATTGTTTACAACATGGAAAATAGTTACACTGCGAATAAATCGCTATAACTACGCATTATAACTACGCGTCGATAGTTGTCACACTTCTACTTTCCTTTTTTGGGTACCTATACCGATGCAATTCTGGAACTGTATAGTTAGTTTCTAGGAGGAGGCTGGAGGGCGAAAGAAAGGAGTTGGATAAGGAGAGGAGGGAGTTGGAGAAGAGGATGAAGTAAACGGATCTGGTCAAGGTGAATGTGGAAAAGGAAAGAAAAAGTACAGAGAAGGGTCGAAACGGAGGGAAAAGCGAGAGATGGAGGAGAGGGAAAGAAGGAAGCTGGAGGAGGGGCGATGGGAGATGGTAAATAGAAGAATGGGGCAAGCGGAAAGGGTGGAAGAGAGGCGAGATCGGGAGGAAAGAAAGCAAAATGTTATAGAGTCGGGAGCGAAAAGGGAGGAGCTGGAGGAGGAATGGAGGTGCGAGCTAGAAGGTGTGTGGAGCTAGGGGCAGAGGGGAACAGGATACTGGCGGACCTGGGTGAGATGGACAAAAAGAGGGAGGTTATGAGGGCCAGGGTGCATTTAGTTGGCACAAAGATATACCTGGACGACGACCTTACCAGGGAGGAGGGGGAGGCACATAGCGAGTAAGGAGAAGGCGAAGGGCCAGATAGTGAGAGTAGGTTTTCGGAGGTTGGTGGTTGGGGAAATGACTTGGGTGTAGAGAAGCGATGCATTGGAGGGGATCGGAGGGAAGTGTGTAGGAAAGAGGAGGAACAAGAGACAATTAGATGTGGGTTTCTAGTCTAGTTGTTTAGGTGTCTAGTTTCTCTATCATTGTTGTTGATTCATATTTTCGCAACTAATTGTAAGCAGAAATATATCTTAACGATGTACTCGACATCCTCTTTGTTGACTAACTAACATCCTAGGTGGTGGACGACTCAATGTAGGCTCCACTTATCGCTAATTGTAAGCCTTATTGCTTTATACACTTTTTAATAGCATGATATTCTGCCTCAAAATTTAAGTTATCGATATTACTAGATTGGCGTGTTTACGAGAAATAAGGGAACATATGTATTTTATCGAGGATTTATTACGTTATGCGTTGTTTAAAGTTAAAGCAGAACGTTAAGTAATCAACGCTGTACTTGTAACATGCATATTGCTATTTTGCTATTAAATGGAGCACACGCCATAAACTCAAGTATTTTCGATGTTCGAGGTTTATTTACATCATTTGCGAC
>WSZQ02126421.1:38108-72350 GCA_019419845.2 Weissflogia rhopalogaster
GTCATAAAATGTGTCTATTCTATTAAATCCCTCGCACAAAAGAACAAATAGCGAACTCTACTTAATTCTGCATGGATTTCTTAACAAAAAGAATGATAAAATTGTTTTCAGGAAAATGGAAGAATGACAGCTTAAGCTTTTCCTGTTATCTTTATATATTTCTTGGGGGCATTTCTTATTGGAGTTCAGTTTTTGAATATAGCACCTGCGACTTACATACGGTACTTACAATTAGATCACACTGGGTTGTGGGGCCGATCAAAATGTATAGCTTTACATCTTATGGAACCGTCCATAAGGCGATATAATATTGTTCTTTACTCGGTAACTAGAAGAGTGTAACATTTGTAGGTTGCACCAAAAATAGTTGAATACAATCTACTATCATTGCAATAAAATAATATTAGCAATAAATATATAACAACATAACTTCAGAAGGGTGAATAATGCAATGTAAGGTTCACTATTTCCAATAAATTATTTTTATATTTTAAAAATTGTTGATTACCTTTAAAATCCTCAAAAACACTATTCAAAAACTTAACTATTGGAACTTATAGAAATGAATAGTACTTGTTTTCATCTTTTATAAATTATAAAACCGTAAATAACAATTTAAAATGCAACGTATTTCTAAATATAAACAACTACGACTTTTAATTTTAACATCAGTCAACCTTGAAAACATTAAGAAACCTATTATTAATGTACACATTTTGCTAACCTAATTAAATCAAATGAAATTGAATTAAAGCACGTTCATAAAGGCACCTGCTCCTCGCCATCTATAACATGACATCATACATAACAATTTTTTGTTTCACTTTTATTATTGTTATAGCTATTTTTAACTAAAGTTTCGCTTGGTTCGTTGCAACTACGATAGAAACAACTGCAGGTCAACTCAGTTAAATGCTAATAACATGCGGTTAATTAACGAACGAGATTGCCAGTTATTGCGTGGAATTAACACGTTCATCATGGTCGTGGTCGACTCGCAAAGTGCATGATGTCTGGTTGACCCTTTAATAGCAAAACTCTGGCTAGTTGTATGTATAGTGTGTGTGTGTGTGTGTGTGGGTGTGTGTTTGTGATGAACTATTCGTAAAGTGCAGCATGAATTGTGCATAGAAGCCTGCGATATGATGTAATAACTTTGACCTACTTTCCATATCCAATCATAGTTATGTTGTTATGTTTCATTTCAATTCGATATGATGTTCATTTCGATCTGTGCATGTTTATTATCTTCATTTGTTATAATCTTCCGAGAATCTATTCAATTATTATGCACATGTGAATATCATGTGATATGGTTTATGTGCGATTTGCAATAGATTTAAAATTAGTCAGTTTGTTGTTTTTGTATAAAGAAACATTCGCAATGAGAATGTGAATAATTTCTATGGTTTATTAGTCACCAAAATAGAAGATAATAAGTAAATTATTATAATTGTTGTAGAATCTGTGTAGTGATTCATTTCGTTGTCTATTTTATACAATGAGGAGTTTTCTTGGGTTACGTATTGTTTTATAGACAATAATATCTTATATGTTCTGTCACTTCTTGGCTATTAAAACTAGTTTAAGACTAGTATAAGAGACGGAATGATAACTGCGGCTTATAACGGCCCATAATAAGAATGCGTGAGATATATATGACATTTCCTTATCCAAAACAATATTGATATGTGTTCCTTGAACAACAGCAGTAAAAGATAATTTTCTAGTTTAATTAATAAAACATAAAATGTGATGAATTGCCAAAGATCAAATGTTAAGAAAATATAACGGAATGTTCTACTTTTCATCTTTCTTTCTTATGTTTTCCTTTCATTTTTTACTTTTAGTAAACGAACAATTCAAGTAGCAAGGTCTTGGAATATTAATAAATCACATATGTTGCCGGAAATTCAAATTCCAATGAAAGTTTTTCTATAATTTTTTTTCCAACGTAAATATTTTATTCTTCACATGATTTCTTCAAAGGAAAGGGGGAGAAAGATCTTATTTAAGATAACATGGTGAACAATAGGCGGTAGGGTAGGTAAGAGTAGACCTTTTTTAGATAAACTTTCCCTTTCAGTTTTCAAGTTTTTTAGAGATGATCTCTAGAGGGAAGATGTCTTGTTCTATAGGTGTATAGTCATATTTTATGAGTTCATTATGTTTCAGGCAAATCTAAGTGATTCAGTCGGGAGACTCCTTTGTAAGATATATTCTGGTTATTTTTATGTTACCAGAGTGGGCAAATCTTTTTAAAACTATGCTATTTTATATGTTTGTTGATAGAAATAGAACCTGTCAGCCACCAATACCCATGGGTATTATAATTAACCCCTTGTCAATTTTCTACATATTTATTTTATATAAATATCTCCTGGGTTTCCAAAAATGTTTAAAAACGCATATCTTTTAAACTTGACGTGATCGTGATATATCATAACAGTTTTCAGATTTGTAATTGGCATGAAAAATTACATTAAACGAAGTAAACATCATTCCAGAAGCAACTGGTTTGTTTATCAGTTATTGTACTCATAATATAGGATGAAAATCACTAATAATATGTATCTTTCAATTTAACATAAATGAAAGAATGTATGAATTTAAGAAATCTTAATTCGTTTACTAATGTCTACAAATACAATATAACAACACAAAGAAAACGTGTTTAATTTTTATATAAGGACAACCCATTCACGTGAAAATGAAATTATACCAATAGTAAGACGACAGCTTGACTAAGCCGCATTTAAATAGCGTTTAAAGGGCCTCTAATTGCCTGTGTCTACCGGTTGTTGGTTGGTTCGCTGACAACCAGTTTTTTTTTAATGTCTGCCGTCTGCATTCTACCTGTAACCGGCGTAGTATCTTGGTCATAAACCTGGAAAACCACAAAGTCATTTGACCCTGACTCGTCGGAACAAAGCCCAAATGCTCTTGTAATAGCCTATCCGACATTAGAGTGACTAGACAGACACTAGTGTCGGCGGTTAGTAGACAGTGAGTAGACTAAACTCACCAGTCTCACCTGTTCACCTCTGCAATAAAGAGGGTAAACGATTCCCCCCTTCATCGACGTTACCGGTGTTACTTTTCTTTGTAGTATACGAGTGAATAAATGACGATAGTTTCTCGTTAGGAAGTTAGTTGAATATGGAGAAAGGTTTGAAAAGGCATAGTGAGTGGTTGAGTGGAGATTCGTTGACTTTTTCAAGAAAAAGTGAAGTGTTAAACAGTGAAATGTTGAAATAATTATATTAGGAATTATGGAAGAAGGTAAAAATTGTTTACAGTAAATCCTTAATAAAGTTCCCAAATAAATGTGTTTAATGGTTTGTCAATTACAAGTCATTATAAACGTATTTCAAGTGCCATAAACCTGAGGCTATTTACAATTAACAAAAAGTGAGTCATTGCAAAGAATCGCACCTACACTAACAATTTATCAGTCTGGTTACTCATCAAGTGGGTGTCGTCATCGCGGAATTAATTCAACAAGCAATTGTCGAATGAGTTTACACGTGGTTAATCAACTCGACGGCAACGATGATTGTTTATCGTGTTGAATGTTACCTAAGACATGATAACAACAACACTATAATGCTATCTACTGTACCACAACTATAGTATCACCTTGAACTGGTAATATGATAGATACTTTTTGATAAGAATTAGAAATAAGAGAAATGAAATTAATTTTCATTTTTTACTTGCTATTTGTGTTAAGTTATCTTGAAGACCCATCTCCCTACCCCTTTTCCTTGTTCAGGATTCTGAAAATTTTGAAGTGTAAGATCTTATAACAGTGTTGCCGGGGTTTGAACCCGGAAATTACCTTCATACTGATGTATATAAACTTTTAAGAAATAAACGTCGACAACCGACGACGATGTCTCTATAAATATTTATCAATGTCCTAATCGAAGTGTGACTAACGAAACAACTTGCAATGTAGGTTCAAGACCGCTTGGAGGAGCCCCCCAAACTCCCCGAACCGCTGACGGCGAGCAGCAAGGAGCTGTTGCACGAGTTGATAATCCGCTGCAATCGTGCGCGAACGCGTGACGTGCGCGAATTGGCCGCACTTATCAAACGCCCGCATCTGCGTGCCCTAATCGACACCCACGATCAGATCGCCAAGGTGATCCTTGGCCCGAAGGTAGCGAGCCCCAAAGTCGAAGACATCCTGCCGGATCTCAACGGGATGACGGGGGAGACGTTTCGGATGGTTGGATTGCGACGGAAGCCGGGTGAACCGCTCGGATTAACCGTAAGTTTTTTTTTTGATATAATATATAAAATAATTCAATGTAAAACAAACCTTAATAAATCAAATTGTACCCCAAAGACAAAAAATGTTCAACACCAATTTGAATTTATAGTTAGGATATTTTAACATGAAACTGAAAATGTCATTTTGGTAGGTGCAACTCGACGATCATGAAAATTTAATCGTCGCTCGGATATTGGAGGGCGGAATGATTGATAAACAAGGGTTGCTGCATGTGGGCGATGTGATATTGGAGGTAAACAACGTGAGTGTGTACTCGCCGGAGGATTTGCAGACGGAGATTGCGAAATCGAAGGACTCGGTCACGCTGAAAATTGGCCAAACGCGAAATGAGGAGGAGATTGTCACACATGCGCCCTTAATTATGGCGAATGGAAGTGCCAAGAATGGTGTTGCCAAGAAATTAACTGTGAGTCCTTTTTTATATCCATTTATGTGAAATAATCGTTTTTTCTTTCATATGCGTTTTCCTTCAAATTTTCTCGAAATATTTCTTTTTTCAAATATTCAATTTAACAAATCAAAAATAAAAATGATAAATTGAACATAATTCAACTTGTGTTAGAGTTAGAGTTATTATTATTATTATAGTGTTAGAGTTATCCGTTCTATATCAATAATAACTGATTTATTCATTCGTGACCTATTATTCCACAAAATTAGATCAAATTTTAACCAGCGACTCTTCAATCAATGATTCTCAAGTTATATAACAACAAAATATTTGTGTAAAAAACAAACAGAAACATCATCAATGTTTAATTAGGCGTAATCACGAAACTACTCAACTAACCAACTTCGAATAAACAACAACTAATTATCGCATTAATGGACTGTCCACATTCGAAATTTTATGAATCTTCAATCAGCGGTTTTCAAGTCATACGACATTTAAATATGTGACTCGAAGGAATATATGAAATTTTTAATATTATTTTTTTGATATTTCAATTTTTGATTAGATCTAATCACGGATCTAGTCAACTAAGCAACTTGAAATGATTAGCACCATAATGAATAGTCTCCATACCAAATTTGATGAATTTTCATAGAGCAAGTTATACGACAATTACAAATGCAACTCAAAATTTTAATGTAAAAATCTATCAACAACGTGGTCAGTTTTTAATTAGTCATAATCACGAACATATAAATATAACATTAATAAACTGTCTCCATACACAATTTAATGAATTTTGAACCAGAAATTCTTAAGTTATACAACAAATAATCGGCCTACGTAGAATGTACAAATTTATCAACGGCTCTGAGTTTCAATTAAATATATTGTCGATAGATATGATAGATATCAAGTAATATTAAATTTAGCTGAATTTAAACCAGTGGTTTTAAAACTATGTCCCTTTAAACTAAAAATCTAAATTTACCTATTTTACGAAACAATTTTTCCAATCTCAACAGTGTTATATGCGAGCCTTATTCGAATACAACCCTGATGAAGACACCCTCCTTCCATGCAAAGAAATCGGCCTACATTTTGACCGTGGCGACATCCTCCAAATCCTCGATCAAAAGGACCCCAACTGGTGGCAGGCGAAAAAGGTAGGCACCGAAGGTCCAGTGGGCCTAATCCCATCCGTCGAACTCGAAGAACGCCGCAAAGCGTTCGTCCATCCAGAAGCCGACTACGTGCACAAGATAAGCATATGTGGCGCACGCATTTCGAAAAAGAAGAAAAAGATTATCTATCAATCGAAGAGTAATACGGATTTCGATAAAGCGGAGCTGTCAATCTACGAAGAAGTCACCCGAATGCCGCCATTCAAACGAAAAACTCTTGTTCTCATTGGCACCCAAGGGGTGGGACGAAGAACAATGAAGAACAGGTTGATTAATTCGGATTCGAATAAATTCGGCGCTGTTATTCCGTGGACGACAAGGCCTCAGCGAGTTTTGGAGGAAAACGGTGTTAATTACTGGTTTACGGACCAGGAGACGATGGACGAAGAGATTAAAAAGCACAAATTCCTCGAATATGGAGAGTATAATAATTATTTGTATGGCACACATTTGGATACGATGAGGGAGATTATCAAACAGGGGAAAATGTGCGTTTTGGATTGCAGTCCAACTTCGTTGAAGATTTTGCACAATAGCACCGAATTTCTGCCTTATGTGATTTTTATTGCTGCGCCTGGTATGGAGCATTTGAATACCCTGTATGATGTGGGGAAGAATAATTCGAATTTGAGGAATTCCAGTCGAAATATCGCTGTGAGTTATATTTTTTCTCTCTTACTTATTCATTTTTTTTAAATAGTTTACCATTTTTTTTACACCGAAAAAAGTTTTTATCCATTAACAAATCTTTATTTAACTTTTACTATGTTAATATTAGTAAAAAATAATTTATGCATTTATGAATATCTTTATGAATAATTTTACGCATTAATAATCATTGAATGTTGTGATGTGTTATGTTTAGTTTGTGTTTTTTCAATGTTGTTCATTTTTTCGCATGCAGTTTGATCGACAAAGCTCAATTAGATACAGTTCAAGGAGGGCTCGAACTTTGGAATCGCTGGCTTCTTTATATGAGGTTTGTATTTCGTCATATTTTCTTTATTTTTGGTTGTTTTTTAAATAATTAATGATGGCACGTTTCATTTTTGAATCATAAGCACGTTTTTTCGATGTTTTTGCTTGAAGTTAATTTTTTTCTGGTTTTATTCAACATTTTTATGGATTGATTTTGAATTAACTTCGTAAAATGATGGTTTTGTTAATATAGTTTTGAGTAGGCATTAAGATGTAATTGATTTTTCAGTTATAGCTTAAAAAATGCTATATTATATTTTTCAAAGTTTAAACGTGCTTATCTCGCAAAGTCGCGTCGTTCTATGATTTTGCATACACGATTACGAAAAGCCTACTGAATCGATTTGGCTGAATTAGGATACATTTAATGAATGACATTTAATATATAATTAAATTATCTAGAATATGACGACAATTGTTTGCAAGAAAATAAATTAAAATTGTGAATTTGAATATGATTATAGGAAGAAGATTTAAAGAAAGCACTCGAAGATTCAGCATCACTGCAGCGAACCTACGACAAATACATCGATCTCGTCATTACGAACAACGACTTTGATTCAACGTTCCGCAAAATTGTGGAAGCATTAGACGCGCTCAGCTCCGAGCACCAGTGGGTGCCTGTTAATTGGATTTATTAAATCAATTTGTACAATTTCTGCAATTTAACGTCGCCTACGCCCACAAATAACGCCATAAATTCATCATCACTGCGTCGCAAAATCCACGAAGCTTATGCCAAGAATATGCTTACGAAAATCCGTTGATATTCATCAGAGATTAGTACAAAAAGCAACAAAGTTGCTGTATATCTATCAATAAGTTTGCTAAAAACCTGTTTCAACAGAAAAATAAAAAGTTTAAAAAACTAAAAATCGAAGAAATAGAGCGAAAAAGAGCAAATTACCATCAAAATGGACTAATGACCTTAATTATTTGTAAATGTGTATATTTATATATTCTAACATTCGCCGAGATGAGAACCGTACTATAAAAGTCCCTGCGTAGGTCACAATTTTAATTATTGTGATTTAGGTGACTTTTACCTTAATTTAAGTAGTTTACTTTAATTTGAGTATTAAGTAGGCTTTTCAAATTTTTGAAACGTAAATATCGAAGTGAAACTTAGATAGGTGCAGTTTACCTTTATTTTCAACTATTTTATAGGAGGATAGTTTTTGAAATCGCTAATTTTTAACCGTCCATTGTGTTCAGGGATGTTTTTTTGTTTTCTGTAAATTTTAACATCACGAGTTATTTGTTGTAATAATATTTTATAATTATATTTTGTAGTTTGAATTAGAGTATAATTTTTATTTGATTATTGATAGTGTATGTATTATAAGGTAGATTAAGGTGTATTAAGCAAAGTAAAATGTTCTAACAATAAGCAACGATGCATACGAGCCAATAAAATGTTCTGGTTTAATTAAAAAAAAGCAGTAAAGTGCCTTGTATAAAGCATATTCATGTGTTTTATTTAATTAAATTTAGCATTTTTACACCATAATCTTTTTTAGTATCATATACATTTTTAAATTTTAGAATATCGGATACTTTAATACTACTAAACGGATATGACCAATTAGTAGGAAAGCCAGAGTTCTTCGTTCCATGCTACACTGTTAGATGGAGTCACTGTAAAGCAAGAAAGAACAAATGCTTGAGTGTCATATTGATCAGAGATTAGTACAAACAGCAACCCAGTTGCTATAAATCTATCAATAAGTCTGCTAAGGACTTGCTTCACATGACGTGCTGGGTTCGACAAGATGTTGATGCGATAATTAATAGGGATTGTGTACAAAGTTAGAATCGACGGTTCCGGAGTTTTCCAAGCTTGGTCAGAAACGTCCAAGATTGCAGGCTCACAACTATCCGCTATTTGTACGCCGAAAAGCTATTGGATAACTTATTCAGTTTAAATTTGTACTTGGTACAAATGACCTTTATTGAAAAAACTGTTGGAAAAATATTTTAAGCAGTAACACTAGTTCCACGCTGCGTTAAAATTTTCTCCTTCTTCATTATTTCCCTAAGTTCTTCACTGATCCGCTTATTAGTCGCTGGAAAATGCTTTAGCATGTAGAACCAATCCCTGGTTCGTAGAATGTACAATTGAACAGGCGTCAGCGCCTTGTAAGTAACTTTATGCGTACAATTTCTAATAGCTTGGAGTTCCCCAAATGCAGCCCCTCTCAAAAGAACATCGTAATAACACACACTTTCATATTTCACAATGGAAAGAACTCTGCCTTCGGCGACGATACAAATGACTTTGCACTTGTCACCAGCCTCCAAGATTGTAGCGCCCGGCATGAAAAACTCGTACTGTACGTAACGCATCAGCAGTCGATTGAAGTCAACATGAGCGTTTCGGAAGAGAGGTCGATCAAAAAACATCGACTCTGCGAGGAAAGCCATATGAGCCTCGTGAATATAATTGGGAGCTTCGTAGATCAAGGTAGAGAACTGTTCACCGCCATGGCGTTCAAATAGATTCTTGAGGTAATAACTGCAATGATAGATTGATGGTCTTGAGATGTATTCGTTGGAACAGTAGCGTTTGAAATTGATTATTTCCCGTCGAAATTCCATGTCGCAATAGAGGATTGAGACGGCAAGTCTACAGAAACCAATGTTGAGGAAGACTAGCGTTAGGTTGAGGAAGATGACGGCGAGGCCTGTAAACCATAAGCCAAGTATTTCGTCTTCGAATGTACGCTCCAAACCGGTGGACGTGAACATTATCGTGACGGTGGCAAAGATGTCTAGGAGGTCTTTCCAGGGGACATATTTTATGTCTTTGGCGATGACGGTCCAAACGCAAATAGTCACCACGCACACAGTGACAAGGTAGATCATCATATAGACGAGGTACGTGAAGCGCATATGGAGAGAGTCGTAGGAGGTGTTTCGTGCTTGTTCGTAGTAGAGTACCACACTGTAGATTCGGATAACTTTGTTGGTGGTATGGAAGTGAAGACTATGGCTGAAAATGTTCATGGAAATCAGATCAGATGTAGATCTAATTAAACCTGCCCAAATTATATGGGTGCAAACCATACAAATGGGGATCAAATCATATGGGGATCATACGGAGATCGAGATGAGATATGGAGCAGATGAGGATCAGATCATATGAGATCAGGGTAGATAGGTATCAGGTCAGATAGAAATGTAATCAGTCAGATCTGATCAAGATCAGACCATATTGGATCATATTAAATATAGATCAGATGAAAGGGGATCAAATCATATGGGTGTTCAAATGGGGATCAAATAGGGATTAATCCAGAATCTGATCAGATTGGGAATAGTTCAGAAGAGGATCAAATTAAATTTGATCAGAAATAAATATATACTTACTAATCCATCTTTCCCTTAAAGAAATACAAAGGCAAAATGGCAATAACATCAACAACAAACTTCCATGACTTCAGATATCTCTTTGTAAGTTGATTAACTTCAGTGATAGTTAAACCACTCTCAAAGTTGCGATACCCAATATGGCAAGACATGTACATGTCGAGTAGAAAAAACAAATCCAAACAAATCCAGAGAATTTCCTCCCCAGATGTGCTCCAATACAAAACAAAATTGATCAGCGCTAAAGTGCCGGCCAATGAAGCAATGTGAATTCTTGTAATATAGTTGTACCAATGAATCAATTCATTGCTATCCTCAAAGACATAATTATACCAAGTTTTCAAACTCCACTTCCTTTTCGGCTGATGTTGAATGTGGCCTGACGGCACAATGGTGCCGACAGAACCGAAATCCACCACCTTCGGACGGAAGAATTCTGTGTGAGAACTTGAAGCAACACGTATTTGCAGCATTATGTCCGGATAGGCTTTGATTGTCTCCAAGAATGTGGGTGTCTCAATGACCAGTAGGTCTGTATTGACAATAGCCACAACCCGGATATGGGAACGATTGGAACCCTGTGTTGAAAAGCATCCATACGCGCCACCCGGAGTTAGTTTTGCCACAGTAGTTCCGGCGACAGATAGTTCAACAGCACCCTTTCGTACGAAGTAGATTTTTTGGTTGACGTCATTACATTGCAGGACAATCGCGTTCATCACATGGAATTCCTCAGTGAAGTTCTGGCAAACCACTCTTAGACACTCTAAAGGCATTCCCGAGAAGATTTTAGACATTTTCAGAGTTGGCGCATACATGGCATGCTGCATATTCCTCTGAAGATTCGGATAGACATCATACATCATGCTAGTCTTCCTTTCATCAGAGCGGGTCTTCTTGAAAACATACGTATAGTGTTCGAGAAGGGGTTTCTGAAGACAGCTTGGTAGATGGAGCTTAGAAGCAAGTTGGCGATACCTCCTCTTCAGCTCCAGGGTCTTATTGTAGAAGGTACTAAAAGCACTGTTGCCGATCATTGTTGAAAAGTACCACAAGTACACACCAGTGACAGCCAGTCCAATAATTAAGAAGACTCTATAGTCCTCAGTTGTATAATAGGGGTATGTGCGAAAGTGGGTTAGACTAAATACCTCACCGAGGATACGGCTGTAGATCATATCCCTTGCTCTCCAATAATGATAAGAGCTTAGCATTTCTACCCATGAACCTTCGGGACACTCCCATGCCCAATCTGCACTCACAGTACATGTATGGAGAAGGCCAAATGCAGCGATTTGACACAAGGCGAAGATGAATATAACTGTACATTCCAGTGTTAATATTCTATTGTGGTACTGTATTCCTATGGTCTTTCTAAGATAGGACATCAACAACTTGGGGCGATACAACTTTAGAGGATGTAACAGTAGGCGGACCAGAACATTGGCGTACATTCGCGTGCCTACTTCCTTGCCTATGTCAAAGATACGCATCTTCTCAAAAGGTATGGAGCACATCAAATCAACGAAGAAGCTCCGATTTATATAGTGCATAGTGGTATACCTCAAATTGGAAACACGTAGGCCTTGTTCAGTGTAATACTGCACATGGCATCGCATGGAGATGTCAAAAAAATCCAAAGCATGAAATATATAGGTGCTCCAGTAATAGAGGTCACTGCGTCGAGCAGATCCATGTAGAGAGAGGTAGAGTACGGTGATTTCGATAACAACCACCATAGCCCAGAAAATCTCATAGAAGAGATAGTTCCCATGAGGGTCAAAGGTGTACGAGAAGGCATTCTTCATATTTTTGATAATCATGCGAGGGTTGATTATCTTCCAATATTTCCTTCGCCAAGAACGCTTTTCAACACTAGTGTATTCAGCCTTATACTCAAATGTGTGCACAAAGTCTCTCTGATTTGGAATCGGTTGCCTCAAAAGTGGCCAGTGAAAAATACGATGTATCTGAATACGATGAAGAGCAAGATGTTCATCTATTGTCTTCTGAAAGATGTTATTGTCCTCCCTTATTGCTTTCAAACAAAGACCAAAGTTGTGATAAGGGATGCTAAGAATCTTAACGGCAGTACAGGTCTTTACCGATATCATACTATTCACCTCATGAAAGAAAGAGATAATCGGAAAGACATCGTACTTTTCTAAGTAGAATACCTCGTTCCTCTCTCTATCTCGAGGAGCGAAAGAGTGAACCTCGCAGTAGCCGTCCAAGATAATGTACAGATCTGTAGAACGACTGTCTCTAGAACAGAGTTCGTGTCCTTCGGGGATCAGATACAGCTTGACGGAAGACGAAAGCATATGCATAAATGGATCCGTGCAGACTGAAAATAGAGTCGTCTGCTTCAGATGGTAAATAATGTATTCATGGTTGACCTTATAGTTAATAAACTTCGACTTGTGATTCATCAACTGAACGACATCCTTCAGGTTAAGGTCATAGGCATAGAACCACTGCAGGGTAAGGTATTCCCGGATGGTAGAACGAAACTCCTTCAATTCCGGGTACTCCTCAATCACATTATCGAAGTACCTTAACTTCATCATGTACAAATTCCTAGGGGAGTTCTCCAGGGCAATGGCAGTAGCCATATTGACGAGGGTCTGATTCATGAGGTAAAATCCCAAAAGACCTATAACTGCCTCCCCGACGATTTCATGTATATTCATGGGAATAACCCGGTGGGTTTTCATTTTAAGGTATACAGACGTGGTATAAGCCAAGGTAATTACGAAATCCGAAGTCTCTATGGGTTTCTTCATATCTTTTTGTGCTTGTGCCTTGAACTTCATTAGCCAACCTTCAGGGTTACATTCTTGATGGAAACAGGAAAAGGAGTACAAACAACAAGCACATGCCAATATAATAAAGGTGTGATTGACTACTATTTGTATAAACTTCATCAGTTTGGGAGAGAAGCACTGGATATTTTGATGGGCATTGAAGTAACTGAATACCTTATAGAGACGTAAGTACTTTGGTAGTCTGCAGATGCCTACATAATAGGGTTCAAGTCCCATTATTTGAGCAAAGTAGTCGTAAGGAATCGCTGCGACGATGTCGATAATAAAGCGGAATTGTTTGAACTTGTAGACCATGATGTCCATAGGCACAGAGATGAAGACATTATGGAGGCGGACTGCAGTTATCAATTGGAGGTACGTATCAAGGATATAGACTAAATCAAAAATCGGCAGGACAGAGTAGATACCTGGGCTGATCTGCCCAACGAAGACAATCCAATGGAACGTTATCATGAAGTGAATTATCTCACAGATCATTATGAAGAATTCGAGGAATTCTCGAAAACTCGAATGTGGTTCCATTACGAAACTGCACTTGCCTCGGATACAGATAGCATGGACTTTCACCTCATACTGGGAGGAAATTACGAGCAGGTTAAGGTATCGACTACAGTAGTACTTGCTGAGGGGTTCGGGTTCCAACTCCTCTTTTGTAGTTGCAGCCCGTATCAACTCCTGCCAACGAGTCTTAATCCAATAGATGTGGGAAATGGGATTCTCCTGTTTGCGATGGACTTGTAATTTCTTCTGAGCGTAAGCTAAGCGGTCTCTGATGTCACCCAGGAGTAGAGAGTTGTAATTCGGGTGTCTGGACAGGAGTAGCCTAATGGCTTTGTGGCGTAAGACATGTAGTACACAGGTGGTACTGCAACGTATATCAGAACAGGATTTATAAGGGGTAAGTACGCTTATCTCTCCAAGAATCGTCCCGGGGCTGAAGGCTAACACCGGTGTATCCTTATTCTCTGTAGACAACACCTCCACAATTCCAGAATAAAGGTAAATCAATTTGTCCTTGATCTTCCCACGTTGAAAGACAAACTGTCCTGGGATGTAAATCTCAGTGGTAAAGATTAGACTTATTTCCTTTTTGACTCCGTCGCTGACATTTCTGAGGCTTTTCGAATGTCGTATAGCGTCGTAATATAGGTCCATATAGATTTCGGTCTTTAGTTGAATGGGGAATAAATGAACAATGTTTGGAGAAACGACAAATCCTTGCCTGGTTACCCAGATTGTCCTATAGTAGGTGTTAACAGATTCCTGGAGGTTTTGCGGAAATGGCAGGGACCTCATTAGTTCGGCCACGTTCTTGATGCGCCATTCATACAAATGTGCAAATCGCATTAGTTGCACATAGACGGCTAATAAAGAAGACGTAAGAAATATGATGTGAATCATGTATGAAATAAGCATGGTTGCCACAATTAATATCTCTTCATTGGCTGAGTAATCTGGTAACTTAATGTACATGTCTTGGAAGAAGAAGCCCGACACGTACATCACTGAAAGGAGGGTTGTCTTGAAAGTTACATTGTCGCGTTCCAACATTCCATAACGGTCAGCCCAAGTCTTTGTACCTACATCAGTGTAATAGTAGTGAATGTAGAAAAGGGTGCTGCAGCAGAGTATGATCAAAGTGGAGATCATAAAGTGAGCGATGATGATCAAGGTTCGGGGATGTCGAGAGAAATCACCAAAGACTTTCTGCAAATGACTTGGTATATATACTATGGACAAGAAAATGGCTTGAGGAAAGGCAAAGAAGTCGGCTAGGAGGGCTTCGTTCAGGTTCAGTGGGACTACACCTGAGTCATCTGAGTCTGTCCCAGCGTTAGGTAGTTCAACTTAACTTGGACAAGGTTGGTATACAAACACTATGGATCAGGTTTTGGTAGAATCTAACTAATCAGAACGGTTTAATCACTATGGTGATTATGAGGATCAGGCATGATAAAAATAAAGTGGGTTACGTTTTACTTAGATAATGCTGAACTAGGTAGACCCTGGAATTAGGATGGGCATGATTTGGTCCAGGTTAAGAAGAACTACAATTCGTGGGACTAGGTTCAGACAGACTGTGACCGTATGGGATGGAGCTAAGTTCTAGTAGACCAGAGGAAGACATGGCACTAACAAAACTGACATGGTTTAGGTTTTGACAGTATAGGTACGATTTAATCCAGAACAGTCGTTTGGAAGTCGCATAGTTCAAGTTCGTTCATAAACTAGGTCATACTTAATACTTCAAGCTAAGACTACGTCTTAGTAACGAGTCTAGCTGGCAGAGTGGGTACAATTTGTTTCAGACTAACTACGACCAGGCTAGAAGAGGCATAGTCAAAGTTCCTTCCTCGCCAGGTTTTCCTTAAAGGAGAATCTAAGCTGTCATCAAGGCCATTCTACTCGATTCAAAACTCTATGGGGTTTCTACCCACGCATCTGTGATGCAGATTTTTTCGTAAAGCTGTGTAAAATCTCTAGCCGTCATAAATTGCTTTCTTCCAGTTTTGTAAATTCTTCTAGACTTTCCTATCGTTATGATATCTTACTTTTACTGCTTTATTGTGCTTCTACTTTTCATTTCCAGAGTTGCTCGTTCGGATAAGGTCCCCGCTAAATCTTAGAACCCTTGGATCGTCACGTGCGTTTTATAGCACCGCGATACCCTTCGCCGTTCGATTGCACTTCTCCGAACGGCTGACATTCTGCACCGCATGTGCGTCCCCGCGGTCTTTTCCGCCGCGGGCTGGTGGTTTGCATAGCGCCGCCGTAGCCGGCGGCTACCTACCCTGTTACAAAGTCGTACCGCACAAGTCTCTCTCGCTCGGCTTGGTACCTCCCTCAATCATACTTAAGTCCTAACTAACCAACCCCCTCAAGAGCAGCTCCAAACTTCTATCATTTTTCTAACTTCTTTCACTTGGTTCTCGACCATACTCACAAACCTTCGTCTTCTCTTTCGTCTAAGTCTACGCGCTCAGCTCTAAGTCGGCACTCACACTTTGCTACTTTGTAATAAACTTTGTTATTATTTGAAGCAGTGTGCATTTTACTACACCACGTTCACAGATCTCCCGTCTCAACGTTACGTAACACGCATTCCTCAACTCCATCTGGTGTTACAGGTTTAATTAAGTAGCAACAGACTAATCAGGCCACTGCTAATGCCTCTTCCAGGCTTCCCTCATAAACTCTAATCTTTCACCTTCAACTCTTATAACAGAACACTTACCTTACACATGTAACAAAGATGAAACAGTCTTGGCAACTTAATAGCGTGGCAGTAGTAATTCGCAATGCGAGTGTCCATAGGATCATACCAATTATACCGGTTGATCAGGAAGCACAAGGGGGCCACTGGTAGCATGGTAAACACATCAATAACCAACAGAAACATGGGCTCAGGTTGGAAGATCCTCCTTTTCCGATGCTCCTCGAATAGAGCATGAAGAATAGCCAACACAGTGCGTGCGAGGAAGAAAACGTCCAGACATGCGTTGATTATGAAGAAAACTCCATCGTAGTAATCCCCTGTTGGATGGTACGTTAGAGCACAGAGGGCCATTAAGATCGAGAGGTCCACCACAAAAATGAAAGTATACACAATAGGACGCAGAAAAGGTATAAAGATTATATTCTTCCATGTTCCTCCGAAATTCACCGTATGATCCGAGATAACAATATCTTCGAAAACATAACCAAAGTGTTGGGCTTCAAGAGAGGCTTGTGCTTTGCTCATTGTAAAACTTTAAGGAAATGTTTACTATTTAAAAAAATATATATATATATATATCTTCAAACTTTAAACGCAGCCAGGTATATAACAATATGTTTCACAGATTACAGTATATAATATTTACCGATAAAGATTGTAGATTGTTTTCGTGGCTTTCTATTTTTAAATTTTATAATCCATGACAAATATAAATATTTGACAGTTTTACATTTTTGACAGTTTGAGAGCACAGAAGAAAATTATTTATTTCTAGAAAGAATGATTTTACACACTTACATAGTATAATAAATTACTAATAATGCAACTATTAATCATTAATAACAATAATTTTAAAGTAAATTAAATGATTCTTAGAATATTTTAAAACAAATTTTAAATAAACATTGATTGTTTTGACCTATATAGTTTTTTTCAAGTGCGTTATCATATTTTCTATATTCGGAGCGGCAATTAAATATATTAAATAAAATCATTTATAACTACATTGTTAATTAAATTAATATTTTTGGAAGAATTTAAAAGAAAATTTCAATAAATTAACAGAACATAATTTTGCTACGTTCTCATAGACGGCGCTACCAAAAGAGATATGTCAGAGCAGTGCACCGACTCTCGCGTATGTATACTTTTGCCTCAAAAACTCAGTTCACCAGAGTTATCACCTTTCTACTCGTCAACAATTAATTTGAAGATACATTTTTGGTATTCTGTACAAATATCTCAAGCTGTAAGTATGTAATTTCTTATAAAATCATTATTTGTTTAATATAACCTCAAAACATAGAACCACTTCCAAATTTTGAGTAAATACCTCAAAGTTTATTATTGCCGCCGATTAAGAGCATTTCATTGATAGTTATAGATAGCAATATCTACTAATTACTAGTAATATCTGTGCATTTAAAGCTAAAGTTCATTAATAGTCCAGAAATTATTGAAAACAAAACATGTTGTTCTGGATTTTGTCTGGTGGTGCCTTCTGATGGTAGATGTTTGAAATGATTTAAATTTAAAAATATTTAACGTTTTTTATAAGTTTATTGATGTTAATGCTTCAATTTGTTTCAGAAAATGGCTAAAGACAGTAATAAAGTGCGTAATGTAATTATTCAGTGCGGTATTGCGGGTGTTTTGTCGTCATTATCAATGGACGACGAAGATATAGTGGTTTTAACAGTATGCAGGTCGCCTGAACGTGATATCTACGATGATTGTTGTTTATCTGATCAGGAAGAGGTGAGAAAGGAAGATGAGGACGTCGATAATGAGGTTAGTTCATTTTGATGTATAATTTTCTTTGTTTTTGAAGTGACGGCATTCGGTGGCCGATTTTAATTTTAAACAGTTGTATTCGATATGTTTTCCCTGTGAGAATTACGAGTCATGCCTCGAGTTACGATTTTTTTTTACGAACGCCTCGATATGCGAACAAAGTCGTGAAATGAGTGGAAATTGAAACATTTCACATGATCCGATATTTCATTATCTTTCCTCTGAGAATTAGCCATACCTTGAGTTACGTACGCGTTTTTTCGAATTTTTTGGTTTACGAAAAAAGTCAAGGAACCCAGTTTATTAAAAACAAACATCAGTACAACAAACATCTTGAAGCACGTTCCCCCTTTCTTCACTTCTGTCGCCTATTCACTGTCCCTCCCTTCACACCCTTGGATATATGATCCCAGCTATCCTCTTCTTCACAGAAAACATCTATTAGAATCGCTCTTCATCCAAATCTTCCTGCCCCTTTCTTCTGTGCCGCACCAAGCTCTCACTAATAAATATTAGCGAGATATTTACCAGTGGAAGTGCTGACACGACCATTTTTTGTTTGCTGCGGATCACGTACGTCGCGATCGCGTCGGGTCAATTTTGACGTGTCAGCATTTTCGATGTTTAGTCTCGACTCGATTAATAGTTCGGCGGATGCTGAAGGTTTGTTGATGCAGATGGTGAGTAAGGTTTGTTGATGTATATTCTTGTTTGTGCGGCAATGGATTGAAAATTTATTTTTGTATTTTCATTCATATTCTTTTAATAGTTTCTAAAAAAAAACAATAACAAACGACTATAAAATTTTCAATTAAATTTTTGAAATTGCTCATTGACCAATGCATTAACCAGGTGTAATAAACTTAACAATAGAACCCCACAAACGTGTACAGCATACTTTCCAAGCGCATTGATTTTATGTCATATCGTAAGTGCTCTTTTTTTACAAGACGAGATTAAGTGCAATGTTGTGGCTTGTAAGCAATATAAGAGTATAACAAAGTATTCGTTCAGAAACTGCCATTAAAAATGCGTCATAATACATTTAAGCGTATATTTATGGTTATAAAATTATATCGATATCGCATTTTCTCAACAAGAGAAAGAACTGAAACGTTTCGTAAGAACAAAGAAATTGTCGGGCTCATTTCGGTGTGCTTGTGTTTCTTTTATATCGGATAAATTTCCACTCTCGGTGGATGGTGGTTTTGCTGTGTCTTCCTTTTAATACTTAACAGCATTGAGTAACCAGCATCAGCTTATGTTTCAACTTGAATTAGAGCATTCAAGCCGGACTGGCTGAAATAAGAACAATAAAGCAGCGTTAAGAGCACACTCAGTGTATCGCGAACTATGTTTGGTTAGTGGAAGACTCTTGTAGCGATATTTTTACTACTTCCAACTTCCTTGTAAACGGTGGGATGGTAGGAAATTCCAAAATAGCTGTTGATTGAGTTGCCTATATTCACACCCTTCATTTCTTACAAAAGAACATATTTTCCTTTTTTTTTGTTGTTGTTTTATTTTACGCAAAATTGAACCAGGCAAATATATACGCGAATATTTCTTGGGGATAGGCAGAAACCATCACAGAAATTATATCATCTCCCTTGATATCCACATATAATTATGCAAATTTGTAAAGATAACTTTACTTTATCTATTTTTTTATCTCGGCCAGAAAACGAGCTGGGGATGCCAGTTATTAAACACATTTAATATTAAATAAATAATGTAAAAAAGGGGGAGGAATGTAATAAGGCCTCGCCAGTACCATCCGCGCATCCGCATGGTTGAGGGTGGAACGCCCCGTCTTTATTACCGTTATAATACTCGCCGGAATGCTGGAGAGTCCTCGAAGACGACGACGAAGACGCCTCGCGAGAAATTAAAACCTGTCGCCGCACGACGACGCTTAATAAGTGCGTCCCTGCTCTCCGCTCCCGCAACTCCTTATTAGATTATAATTTGCGTTTTTGAATATTTCATATTTTCATATTCAACATGTCGCCGAGAGGCTCCGACCGTCGCGAAATATGGATAAGTTTAGGCGAAACCTCAGTCATGATTTTTCATTTGGTTTGAGATGATATTTTTCATAATTTTCACTCTAAAACTGTGCGACAAATTCCATTATCCTTAAAGAAGTAGGAATTAGAAATAGATACCTTTGATTTATCTATTTAATTATTTTAAGACATTCCATGTGCGACGCAGCATGATCTACGAAACTGTTGCGTTTTGCGGCAATCCGACCGTCTTCCATGCCATTTCGCCGGTGCGAAATACTCGCGTTAATTCGTGGATAGACGTGGATATTTCGCGACATCGCAGCATAATTTCGCATCGTGAGGGGCCCACAAGGCCCCGATGGGCTGCTTTATGTCTTCGCCGACCGACTTTATACGTGCTTTGCCTCCTCCTGTCGCGTCGCTGTTATTTCATTAAAGCTCGCGCGATAAATCAACGCAATTAAAGCAATCCGCACACGCGATCCATGCGACTTACAACTGGGAAAATGTGCACAATTATGCTTGAATTGTGAGGATAACTAGATATTAAAATCTAATCCATTGTTCGCATACATACAGTGTTATTATCAACTCGTAGAAAATGTCAGTTTATCGCTTATTTAAAAACATTGTTTAATTTAATTAAGATTCCTTTCTCAACAACAAAACTCACATTTTCAGTAAAAACGCCGAATATGTTTGAAAATTCACTTTTCGTTGGACATTTAACATCCGCCAGAATGTAAAATATCGCCCAGCGTATTTTCAGCTTTTTTGTTAGTACCAAATGGCAGAAATTACCCGAATTTTTCATTATTTATTTCCACGAATTCTGATTATGGGTAAAATATAATTTATAAAAACTCAATAACTGAATTTCATGTTGAAGTTTACAACTTTACAATTTTTCCGACCATTTCAGCGAAATGTTATCGATATTTACCAATGACTGCAATATTATCGCTGGAACAATATAATCAAAATGCAGTTTGTTCACAAAAGCAACTCCTGTCCCAATATAATACGATTGCTGAACATGGACTGTGCGGCACATAGTAGGACTATTTGTTTACACCGTTTGCTGATTTGAATATATTTCGCCGTTCTATTCTGCAGTGCTTGGGGGTTCTGTCAAATTACAGTATGGAACTGATAGATGCGCCTGGTTGCATGGTGCCGGGTGCCGGTGCCGGGAACTTTTTGTTGTTATCAATAACTATTGTAATTCATGCTAGAGCAATTCATGTTAATTAATGCTGTAATTGCAGAGATATGAGTTTCAGTTAAATGTTTTCCAAGATAAATTTCTAACCTTTTGTATAGCATCATCATTTTGTGGTAAATTTAACTCGATTTTGATATCAGCGATCAATGTAATGTTTTGCAACGTTTTGCAATCTTAGGAAATTTTGATGGAATATCTTTGGTGGGAAACATGCAGATTGGCTAGGATTTGTGGAGAAATTATTTAATGATTTATGTTGATTTTCATTATCATCGATCGAGGAAAGATCAAAATTTTGATGGGTGATTATTAGTAAAGTACATTTAGATGGCTACTTTTGCATGTGCAGAAAATGGAAATATTTTTAATCCGTAATAAAAGGATCTATCTTGATGCAGTAAAATGAAGTTTTACATTTTAAAAACTAAACAAATCCATGAAATAATTTTTAATGAAACACTAAATGTATAAAAATAAAAAATTTAGGAAATATTGATGAGGAATTCTTATTTTAGTCGATGCCTTTTCATCCATTTTTTATTTCATATGATAAAATTCGAAGAGATTTGCTTCGAAATTGATTTAATTTAGTGTTCATGTCAAAATTTTGTAATCTTAGGAAATTTCGAGGGGATCATTAATCACCTAACTGTCTCTAAAATAAACATTAATTTAACAAAATATGAAAAGTGTTATAGGCTTCCAAGTTGTTAAATAAAGCAAATTTGCGATAAACTATCAGCCTATCAGCGAGATAAGCTCGCCAAATTGCAACGCCTATATTTCACGCATCCGCTTTACATTTTAATTACATTTTAAACCCGTTTACGCGTGCACCTGCATGCCGTCATAAAAACTAATCTACGCCTCGCTGATAACAAAAATAACGGTAAAATATAATTTACATGTTGCGTGTTGAAACGCGCAAATGCATTAAGCGCGCAAAAATCTCGTTGAATTCCAATTATGAGCTTGCAACTATGCAGTTTCGCCGAAAGTAGCGAAAAAACGTGTTATGGCATTGTTAGCATTGCTAAGTTTGAGTTTTCCAAGTTGATACTTAACCTCAATAAGAGTAGAGAAAAGGGTAAAAAGTTTCACTCAAGTTAGTCGATTCCTTTCTTACATAAGTGTGTTTTATACGAATCCACCTAAGTGTACTTAGTACTGACTGTTGAAATTTTCAAAAAGTTGAATCTTCTTATTAAATTGTGAAATTTTATTGTACCACAATATATGTAACAAATGATATAGAAATGATGAAGATCCTGTGAGGCAGCAGGCGGAGGTGAACGGTTGGTGCTGGTTGTCGGGGCAGGAAGTGGATAACGTCGGTATCGCAGATGACGAAGGCCGGTGGCGGCTGCTATCGTCGGAGTACTCGATGAAGACGGCCGGTGAGGGATACGGTGAGGACTCTCGGTGACGGCGGACTTTCTGGTGGCGGCAGCTAATGTCGGGCTCGCTGTTGGTGTGCTTCGGTCTCGGACTGAGTGAATATGGTGACGAAACGTCGACTATATGTATATATGTAGGTGACAATGCTGACGCGACCATTTCTTCGATTCGTCACAGCGGAAAACGTTCGTCGCGATCTCGCTGTGCTGTGTCAACATTCTCGAT
The DNA here is from genome assembly GCA_019419845.2 of Weissflogia rhopalogaster. Classification (NCBI taxonomy): domain Eukaryota; kingdom Metazoa; phylum Arthropoda; class Insecta; order Coleoptera; family Staphylinidae; genus Weissflogia; species Weissflogia rhopalogaster. The sequence goes on from WSZQ02126421.1 coordinate 61,033, forward strand.
GTTTAGTCTCAAACTTCGGCGGGTACTGATTAATGTTTGTGGATGGTGATTGAGGTTTGTTAATGTTAATCCTTGTTTGTGCGGCAATGGATTGACCGCCACAAAATATACAATTTCACATATAGTTCCTAAAGATATCTTTGAAGATATGAAATAGTTGAATTCAACTTTGTTGAAATAGAAAATATTGGTGAGAGAAAAATATACCTACAAGTTTACCCAAAGTTTCTAATGATTCATTCCCCATTAAGATAATCATATCTTCGAAAATATGGAATAGTTGAATTCAACTTCGTTAAAATGGAAAATATACCTATAACTTAATCAATATTAGATCTTAAAGATTCTCCATCAAAATTTCCTGAGATTGCAGATAATCGGAATAACTTCTTACTGTATTTAAAAATAATATTCCAACAAAATCAACATATTATAAAACCCCTTCAAAATTCTCATCTAAATTGACACATTGTCGTATCGTATCCGTCCAAGATTGAGTTAACACCATTTTGAATGTCGTGAGGCTGTGAAAACACGTTTTAAAACAAGCAATTGTGCAACAAAGTTTTATACGGCGTATCCACGCAAATACAGGGAGAGTGAAATGAACGTTCGCTTGTAGCAGGAGGGTGAAATTTTCTAAATCGCAAGTTAAACAATCGCGCGGAAGTTTTCCCCGACGCGATACAAATGCCGCGTACGCAAAATGAATATCCAGAATATGTGCCGTGACGCGTATCTCGGGGAAAAGTTACACAAAAGTGCTGAAAAGTAAGGGTTGCGCTCGTAAAATAAAGTTGAATAAGAAATGTACTCGGAAGCATCCCCTCGCGCGATACATTTCGCAGCAACTCTGTCCGGGTGAAAAATTCAACAGTTATCAAATTTGCTTTCAAATTCAATTTTAAATATTTTTTGCGCCGACAACTTTTTTTTACAGCCGCGTAATAAACGGTGGCGTAGTTGTTTTAAGAACATTTAACTGAACGCTTTTTTGGGCTTTAGACATATTTTAAATGTGTTCTATTATGAGTTATTGATGTACATTTAAAGGAATTTGTATAATAGTCTAGGAGAACTAACGAGATATTCTTATGAGTAGTTCAATACATTTGATAATGATAAAGATATATATTTTCTTATATACTATATTAGAGAACACTTAGTGAATAACATCCACTAAAATTTTCTTTGCACTGAAATACATCAAGTAAATATAGCTTAACATAAGTCATAACAACATTATTATGACCTTTATGTTGGGAAAAATAAGTCATATTAACTGATCTTGTTTACAAATAGGGCATTTAGGCATTTCGTCGTCGATCTTGCACGCTCCAGGCATATTTTTACGACAATCCGTAGTAAACCACGCATAAATCATTGAACTTTATGTCCGTATACTTCACACAAATCAACCGAAACTACTACTCAAACACATTTTATCTGCTACGTTCACAAAGTTTACTTATTTGCTTTTGCCTATTGCGGCGGCAATGGCTACTTAGTTTTTCCTCGCTCGTAATTAACATTTATACGCATGTTTATTTTCTGCAGTGCGCCAATGCCGCAGTGGGATTAGCATAGTTAAGTGAAAAACCGACGCGAAATCTTCTTTACTTTGAAATTGTTTTACGACAGAGTATTAAGGAATATAAAAGCAATTTTGGCCCAAAATTATGTAAGAAATGGTACGAAAAGAAGCGATGGGAAAAAGTATAAAAATTAAATTCGCCGAAATACCTGAAACAATGGTGGTGAAATGGTTGTGTTGAATGCAGGTGTGAAGGGAAAAAAAGGTTCACGGGATATGCATAAATAAAAGGGATAAGCTGGAGATTAGCGCGCGGTTTTATCACTTCTTATCGCAACGCGAATGAATGCGTTTGCGCTGTGTTTGAAACTGATGAAACTAATTTGTGTACTTTGTTCGGTGGAAAAAAGCTCGCTGGCGCTGGGAATTGTGCGTATGGAGTTTAGAATGATGTGAATTGTGTGAATTCTGTTAAATGTTGATTTCATGCGTAAAGTTATCATGCTTTTTTCTATATGTGTACAGTGTGATTAGTAAAATTGTTTGGTAATGTTATATAATCGTTAAATTTGTCATTCAGACTATTTGTTTAAATTTTTAGTGATTTCACCTGAGTTTTTGTCACCTATATAGGTTATAGGTGATGAGGGTCGCAAAATTTGTACTAATTTGGGTCGTACCATATATAAAGGAGAAGGCACACTTTCGATTTTTATTCTTTTCTTATTGATATCGCTAATAATTTTTTTCGTGGACTTTTTAACTAACTTCACAGCGGTTTAATAAGTACAAAAGAAAATCTCCCAACTATTTTACCTAAGCATATATATCTCCTAGATATATCAACACCACCAAAATAAGCTTTATTTCCTCTGATACCACAATATTGGTGCACTATTTGTGTGAATTTGTGCAAACAACACGTGGTACCGTACGCGCAAACAACCGGATATGAATTGCGACATGCGTGTGCCTGCGTACGTGCGAATTTCGACCAAAATTACGCGTGACCGAATCGCGGTGGAATAAATCAAAATATAACCAGTATTATAAACAGTGGTTTAATCTTGTAACATATTGCATTTCGATTTTGATGTGCAAATAGAATGTATATATTAATTCATCACAGTTATCATCTGATTATTATGTTCAGTTTATCAGTTTATTATTTGACCAATAGCGGTATTATTAACCGGCCTTTTCCAGTTTTCTGGTTTTTGTGTTTTGAGTTGTATCAGAATGTGTGTGTGTGTGTGTGTGTGTGTGTATTGATCACATATCGATAAAAAAGTTGGGTCAAATTTGAATATCATATTCGAAGATTATGTCATTTCCTATTTGCCCTTTTTGAGCTGATATCCGAAATGATAATAACACTCGTAGATTTGACGAAGGTTTAAGTACGGTCGGATTTATTATATTATTGAATATCTGGGGTTTGTGATCATTTTGAAAAAGATATGATCGAATTATTCAATTATATTGTTATGTATTGTTGGAATTAGCATGTTTTAGTGGGGATGAACATGTTTAAGGGCAGATTACATTGGATGCGCGCGATAAAACGCTAAGCGTTGGCTATCGTGTTGAATGTACACTGGACACGACTGCCGTAAGATTTTGTAGGAAGCGTTTTTATTGCGCGATTTTAAACTCTTTGCGCTCTTGTAAACTTCGGATTTGTAAACCAAAGAATGTCATTACTACATTCCCAAAACGCGCACAGTGTGCGCAAACCTTAACAAATATGCCCAGAAAACGTAAATTTCAATAATTTGCTAGTCGTATTATTTGCCTCTTAATTAAACATATCCGTTCTGATTGATCCCAGATTAATATAGCGAATTGTACCATTTCTGGGGTTCAGCATACGCTAATAACATCTGCATTTGACAAGAGATTTAATTACCACTTAATAGCGGCTGCGTGCGCACATCACCGGAGCGAACTTGAGTCCATATTGGCACTAACGCTTGCTTTCCGAGAGCAAACTTTACTTTATGGATTGTTCGCCAACACATACTAGTTTTGCGAGTGTTTAAGTCTGCCAAAGTTGGAAAAGCCCCCAACTGGCTACCCTCCCACTGGCCGCTTGAACCGGGTTGATACCAGTGGTGCGTCTGTTAGGCCTATGATACTCTGACTTTATCCCCAAACACTTGTCGTTGAGGTATCGAGCCGCAATATTAATTACCTATCCACAGGAAGGCTGAAGTGGTGGGGGGAAAGCGTGCGACTGCCTTGCACTCCGAACTTGTCTATAACTACCAAAAACACAAGCTGCTGAAAATTGAATTGCGACCGTATAACTTTAATTCTATGCGATTCATTAGGTCAACTTGCCTTTAACGAAAAGGGCGGCGGAGAGGTGGGGTTGGTTTGGTTTAGAGTGTTATTGATTGATGATCGGGTGCTTATAAATTTATTTCGCCTACGCCAGGGGATAATAGACGCAAATTAAAAAGAGATTAATGACAATTACAGCGCGCGGCTCCAGTTTGGATGGAGAGGCGTGGGTAGGTGTGTGCGTTGGTGGCACTGCTCGTTCATTCGACGCAATGACGTGTTTGCAATTTAAATTTGATATTATGTTAAGAAGGGGTGAGTGATCCCATCAAGGAGGATTTAATCCTTGCGTGACCTTTCCGGATAGAACGGACGGGTACTTGGGAAAGCCGGATCGAATTACCAATTTTAGCTTAGTGCGCATTAATTTACCACCTGGGGAGGGGGGATAATTTTCTTGTAATTACCAACATTTGCAATAATTATTTTACGTTTAATATTTTTACGATTTTACTTGCGTACATTTCTAACATTAGATCTAGTTATTCTAATATTAGATTTTATCTATAACATCTTTTCCCTAAGAGGATTATTGAGTTAGGTTTTTAACACTTGAAATTGTTTGTTTTTGTTTTTCAAAATGTATTACTCGATCGTGTGTTCATGCTTTTGATGAATGGGCGAGTGAGCGAGATTCACATTTTATCAGGGTTTTACAAATGGCTCTGTTATTTTCACCAGGAATATGTAGTCCAAACTATGCGTACAAGGCTTTGGCCCCATGGCTTTGGGACTTTCCTGTGCCATACTGAAATCTGAAACGATTGCCATTGAAGACACTTACAAACCCTTGTAAATCGTCCGAGTCCACCTGAGAATGTCAAAACTGAGGAAACTAGCTAAGAACCTTCGTGTTACCCTCGATGGGTGATTGTGAGAGATTCATCTGTGGGATCAGGCAATGTGATACATTACCTGGGAAAACAGAGTGTGAGTCTAACACAATTTAACTGAAATCTTATTGCAACCAAGAGGTACTCACATAATGAACTTACACATAATGAATTAAAAACATTCACGGGACTCATAGCATTACATATTTTAAAAATTTATCTCTCTAATCTCTCTTATCCGACACTCGGTAATCCGAAGGAACATCAAGAAATTAAAAAAAAAACAACTTGAGAACTAATCGCAATACGATTACAATAACTCAAAATCTCATTATTCGTCTAGGCGTTGAAATATGCAAAATAATGCTAAACTAATTTCGCTCATGCTCCATGTTTGCTAAGTCTATGTCTGTGGGTGTCTGGTGGCTGCTGAAACATGCAGTGCACGAGAGACATAGAGCCGTAGTCCTCGGAAAGCGAAGCTAATCTAGGTGTAGACATAGTGTGGAAGGTAAATAATATGAAATAATAATTAGCGCGCATTTAGTGCCGCCGCGCCATGCAAGCGGCGCTCGCTAACTAACCACAATTTGTGAATTTCGAGATTGTAAGTCACTGTGCATTGCTGCAGAGGAGTAGGGGTGAGAACGACCGAAGAGGGTGGCATGTGGCTTCCTTTTGTTCTTAGAGCAGAAGAGTAGATAGATATATTAAGCGAGCACGAATATATTCGGCGGTATTCACCATTTTCAAAGTAGATTTCAATGGAATAACACATCTAATGTGATTCGCATTAATTAATAGTTTGTGTATTAAAATGTATTAAAATTGAGACTAGCGATTGACTACAGGTTGACTTAGAAATTGGTGCGATTCAATTAAGGTAATAAGTTTCATGATATATGTATTTTAATTTAAGAATTAACTAATAACTATAATTAATTTGAATAATTATTTTGAAGGTTTTTGTATATTGAGTTGCTTATATGTCAGGGATTTTAAAGTGTTGAACAGACCAGTATATTGAGTTGCCTCTTTTCAGGTGATTTTCAAGTATTTCTGGTCATAGAAACGCAACTCACTTCATGTTCCGTCGAACCGAATCTTTAAACGGAATAGCAAGAATAGTTTCTATGATGAACGTGAATTTACCAGGTTCAAAGAAGATTAGATTAGATTGTTTCCTTTCTGGTGTTTTTAATGTATTTCTCTACTAAAGAAACGATCCTTCAGAGCACATTTTTCTTCATTATATACACGTGTTCCATTTAGATATTACGAAGTTTATAATTCATAGGATTTGAGAGACATATATTAATAGTTTACCTATTAAAATCAAATTAAATTTAGTCTCTCCAAAGTATAATTTCCCGCCTGAGCTCACTATAATTAAATATCCTACCACGTTAAACATTTCTTTCCGGTTTTCCTACAGAAGATCCGATCCGAGAAATCGTGGGCCATTCAGGATTAACTCCAACTATATGAAAATGGGACATGATAAAGTTTATCCCCTCTTCGCCCCAGCTCCTATAAGTCTATAATTAAATTAAATTCAGCGATTATGGAGCGAAATATCATTTGCGTGTGTTTCTCGGGCGACCAGCGACAACGGTTACGGTCCAATGGAACAATGGGAAATATCCCGGAAAACTTCGCGTGTTACGACTATAGTCATAGTAGTGCTGGTGTTGTGTTGTGGGGGTCCTGTTGCCGGGCGAAAGTTTGCCAATTTGCAGCTAGTGATCGCCGAAGCGAAATTCGAATCGCCGTCGGGTTTGTTCTCGGGACATTTCCTGAGAACGAGTTTAATGCATTTCGGTCCTGATAGTTCGAACACTTTTTTGGACCGCTTTTGATGTTTCCACAAACGAATTCGGAAAAGTTTATTCAAAATTTGTAAAACTTCTTCGAATCATGGACTAAAGAAGAGAAGAAAATATAAAGTATTGTGTCTGTGCCATACGGGTGTATGCGTTCTTCATGGTCCTTCGAACCGAATCTTACATGATCAATAAACTGAAATCGGTTTGTTTTAATTGCAAACGATAAAATGTATTTTATATACCAAAATTTAATAGTTTAGCATAAATGCGGTATGTTTATACGACAGACACGCGAAAAGTACGATAATTTATGCGTTGCGAAATGGTGGAGCACCGAACGCTTGAGTTCATTTTCCAAGACGATTTCCCTCCCTTCCCCGACCTCCTCTCCCACCGCCCTGCTTCCTCTCACCGCTCTGCTCTTCCCTCCGAAAGCCCGACGTGGTCACTTGCTTCGCAAGAGGTTTTCGGGCGAGTCTTGGCACGTGGCCAATCATCGCAGGAAAGCGCGACTATTCGTACGTCAACACGAGTGTAACTCAAAAGACTTCTAAACGTTGTAGGCGTACAAACTGCTATTAAACGTTTTATTCATTATTGCGTGTTTATTTAACATTCGAATGGGGGGCATATTTGCCGTGTAGATATAGGTTCAGGCCTGTATTCAGAAGTGTTTGAATAGACATTGTTCATCTTTTTTATGGTGGATCCCTCACGGTTCGAAAGGGAGGAACTGTACAGTACAGTTTTAGGGCAATATGTCTAGACGGCTTGTGATTACGAAGCTGTATTGAATTTGCACGATAAAGTTTGAGATTTAGAGCGAGAACAAATTGAAATTTCCTTGGAAATGTTTCTAGTTATGTAGGAGTAGAAGGTGTCTTTATTCCATTTTCATGGTTTATACTATTTTTTATGTTTTGGAATGATGCCTATTTTTGTTGATTGGTTTGCTTACGTAACAGTGCATTTTTATAAAGTTTGATGTATTTTACGTGATCTGTTAGAATTGTATAAAATGGGAGCCGTGATTTTTTTTCAGTTTTGTTTCGTTTTACGAAACTCTAATAATGCAAAGTCTCCATCGTAAATAAGGCGAGCTCTGAAATAAACGTAGTTTTGTCTTCTGGTGAAATCGTACAATTATAAAGCAATAAAAAACATAAAAGTCAGTGACCCCTGCCTCCATCTCTTTACTGCCCAGCAATCTTCCTTCTCCTTCAGGATGATCGAGACCCTAGCCACGCTATCCCCTCTCTCCCCCAACCACCCCCTTACCGAATTCACACCTCAGACCTACTGCGCATCCCACCTTCCTACGCATTCCCCCGCCAGGTGCTCCCACGTGTCATACCCTACTCCGAACATCCAACACTTTCTGTACCTTTCTTCCATCCATACCTTTCTTCCTGCTTTTTCCGATACACATCTAGCTCTAGTCATTATTCGTTTTCCCCCACCGATTTTTCTTGGCAGTTCAAATAAACCGGTCTCATCCCTGTTACCCGCACTGCTTGATACCCGGGATTAAATAAACTACTTCGAATTTGCTCTTGCCTCATCTGCTCCACTTCCTCTTGGCTCCTTTCTCTTACCCTTTCTGCCACGAGCTTGCCACCAACCCATTACCGTCGCACTGTCTCCTCCGAGAGCCCCACCGATTCACACATCCGTCTCCTCTGTATTCTCCATGCACCCTCACCTTTGCTTGCGCTCCACATCCATATCTTTTTCACCAATCTATCCCACCGGGTACATCGTCTCTCCCCTCACACTCATTCTTCCCACCTCCTGAAGGACCACATAATTTGACGTGGTCTTATTAGGTCCTTCAGGAATCAGACTTGCTCCCTCTTAACATTTATTATAGGCAAGATCACATTAAAGTATTGGCAAGATCAAAATGTGTAATTGCACATTTTGTCTCTTCTCTCGGTAACATGACAAGAATCGTCATCCCTCTGATGCCGAGAGGCGACATGTTTTTGTACTAGGGCTTTGCAAAGATATTACCTTAAAATACATACATTTTTTTATATCGTAAGATCAAGATATCAAATAATTTCGCCTCTCAAACAATCATCATGTTAATAATGCCTGGAGGCGGAATATTTATTGTATTATCATCAAATTTGTGTATAAGAATATTTATCCAAATGATGCCAAGAGCTGAAATATTTTTTGTACAATGTCTTTATATTACCTTAAAATTTCTTAAGATCAAAAAATCTAATTACACATTTCGTCTCTCCGCATCACATCGATGATGTCGTGACGCGAAATATTCAATATACAAAATTTGAAATAAAATTGCAAAAGAAAAAATAAACATGAAAAAGTAAATGTGTTGACATTGAAATTTGAACACAATTCTGAATCCACCCACTCGATTCACTTTCAAACAAATTAATCGCATTACATCGATACCGTATTGAGATTGACGTTACTTGACGAGCCCAGTAGCGTGAGGCGTTATTCAAACGTCCTGCATACGCCCTGAACACAATTGAATTGACATATTCTTGGTGCTCTCCTCTCTTCATTCTCATCTTCTTCCTTCTTCCCCTCACTCGAAGATAATCCGTCGATGGTAACACTAACCCACTGGTGAGCGATACTCACTCGTAACCAGAAACCTGGAACAGTAACAAGACGCGAAATGCGGGGACGGACTCATTTTCACATTCAGCGTTTCAAGAAGTTGTGTGTCACGCGGACATTTCGGGCAATGTTCGTCCTCTTCGTGGGATCATTGATTTATCGATTTCGCTTGCAAATTAAGCGACCCATAGCTTCGGCGCGCCGCGACGACGACGTCGTCGACGATAACCGGCGAACAACAATCTAATTGGAATTAACCGAGCGTCGTCCGTGCGGCAGCGTGCAAGACGCATGTTAATAAGGACGTCGCGACGCGTATGAAATCGTCGAAAGCTGCGACGTGATGTTGTAGATAGGGGATCCTTCGCCTATGGTACGCCTATGGCCACAAGCGGCCGTTACACGATGGCTACATTTTCGATTCGGGTGAGAAATGAGGTTTTTCCTGTTTTTGTTCCAGTATGAAATCGACTGTGATAGGAATATTTTCAGGAGATTTACTTGGAATTTAATAAATATATTATTTTGTAATCTGGAACAATGTAATGTAAGAACTTTGAAGAGCTGTAGCGTCGTTATTATAAGTTTGATATATTTAGAAAGGCTCATATTCGAAGCTACATTTCCTTGCCCTCCTTTTCAATCAACTCCACTAAATTGCAATCCCTTTAGCTGCAGCAAATCAATTACTAAATTACAGAATCATATCAAAAAACTAACCTACTCCTCTGAAAATCTCCAAACGGCAAAATTATTTCAGTTTCCTGCTACCGGACAGGAGCAAAGTCCCTCGGTCTGTCAACGTCGCCGCGTTTTCATTAATCAATTCGACTCATAAATTACGCAGCCTCGCAATTTGCACTCGTTGCTGTCCCATCGTAAAAATCACCGAGTGTCCTCAAAACCTATCCAATTTACCATCGAATAATTACCATTACTCGACAACCATCGCACCGCCGTCCAATCGTCAATTAGTTCGCGTTTTAATATATCAAAATAAATCAAACTGGCATATACCGAAATGCACATGAATGCATTTATCACTGGCTCGTATTATTGAAAATGACACTCTATCAAATTCGCAAACCTGCTCGCTGGCGCACATTTCCGACGAGCTCAAATTGAATGCATGACTGCATCTCCCTTGCTAAACACACGTGCACAATAAACGAACGTTTATTGTCTGGGCGTAAAGGCAAATTACAATTAACGCATTTGGCAGCGTTTAAGTTTTTGATTGCCATGTTTTCCACGGTATTATTTTATCTACGCTGCCGGCTGCGATGTCAAGTGACAGCCAGGCGAGTAATAAATACATTTTATAGTTAGACTATTTTAGTAATTGCTCTGTTTATTTATTGTCATCAGAAACACTTGTTTCCGATGACAACAACGCGAGTTTATTGTGCGAACAAACGAGCGTAAAATGACAATTGTGATTGATATCTTTACAAGTGTTAGTTTTATTTTTATTAAACTTATGATATTTTTACTGTCCGTACATTGAGCGATCAATGTCATTATTTATTGTCGACATGGCGAGAAAAATATATTTTTATCGATTTCAGGTTAAGGGAGTGGGGAATTATATTTTATTGAAGTGTAAATTATGGATTTTAAAATTGCTGAAAGTATCGATATTTTTGGCATTGAAACTGTCGTTAGTTTTTGGTAATCACCATTTTTAAGATTTTCACGTGATTCTCTTGCAGTTCATTGTATTTTTCGTTGGCAAGTGAAATTATCCTAAGCTTGATCAAGTTTGAAGCGCTATGACTTCCAAGATTCAGAGGTTCCTCTATTGATTGTAGCGCGTTTATTACAGGCCCCCCAGAATTAGGGATGCTCATATTCATATTCATGTTTGTCTTTCTTTTCTCGCTGAGAAAATAATTATTAACTTTATTAGTTCAGCCTGAATATGAAATTTTCCAAAACGTGTTTCTAGAAATTTCTAAACTCTATGAACTTTGAAGAGTTGCAGCGCTTTTATTAGAATTTTTAGTTTTAATAACATTTCGGGCTGCTTATATTCGAAGCTGTAATAATTTCTATGACAAATAACGAAATTATCTATATTTTTTGGCAGTAAAACTATCATTGGGTGTGAGTTGTTACTCGTGATTTTCTGACAAGTTTATTAGATTAAACGTTTGCAACTGCTTTTTAAAGTTTTAT
>WSZQ02126421.1:72450-102692 GCA_019419845.2 Weissflogia rhopalogaster
AAAAATAAACGCACGGTAAATTATGTTCAAATATTATGATTAGTGATCAACCGATCGCCGAGTTGCTACAAATTATAAATAGTCGTAATTTTCACATGTGGTTTATAACAAAATATCTATATTTACGCCTTTGATTTGGCTGTAATATGTTCAATTGATGTGTGAAAGATTTATATGAATATTTTAACAATGTATGAAAATGTAGAATGCAGTTATAAGAAAAAAAAGTATTTGGTCCGGAGACCTGGCCATCGACCTAACTGGTCCTTCAGCCTTGAGTACATTTTTATCATTTATTGTTTATTTTTGTTTTACATGTTATTGCGATTGTAAATGTGATGTTATTATTGTTGTGCTGTTGATATTGGATCTTCATGTAGAGTGATAGTGTGAATGCAGTCTGTGGTTTCTTGTGGTGGGTTGGTTATTATTTTTGGTGAGTTTCGCTATGCGATTGTAGAATGGTTCTTGATTGTGATTTTTGTACGAGTGAATTTTAATTGTGTGAATTTTTTAAGTGATTTTTTGTGTGAATTTTTATCAATAATAAATACACACATGTGGGGTGCCCACCCCGGAGACTCGAACCCCGTCCGCCTGCGTGGTAAGCCGAAGCATTACCAACTGTGCTGCCCAGGTGGGCGTTATAAGAAAATTAGGCAGGTAAAATTATAATTGGGGTGGTATTCACAGGTTTTGTCATTGGAGATGACATATTATGGACGGTTACAAATTGGTCCGGTTCATCCGTCGGACCGCAATAAACATACATCCTAACAAAACACGTTTTGGAAAATTCCATTTTCCTGCTAAACTACTATAGTTAATAAAATTTTATCGGTGAGAAAAGAAGACGAAAAATTGCTGCTTCGAATATGAGCATTCCTAAAGGACAGTGACTTCTAATAGGGCCATAGCGCCGCTATGCCCTTCAAAGTTTTTTAATTTGAGTAAACGTTCTGAAAAATTTTCCGACTATCAAATATCTAATACATATTAACTGCAAAATGATTTCCTTATCGATTTCAAGTCTCTGATGTTGAATATATGATATTTCCTTAGATTTTCTGTAAAAATAAACCCAAGAAATGAAATTTCAGGAAAGAAATTTCTTAACATTCAATTAATTAAAAAAAAACCTCATTAATTCACTGATTCCTTTGTAAATTTGTCCTTTATTCTAATTTTCCTAAGGCTTTCTTCTACCCTCACAGATTTTAACAGAATAAACACATAGCTATAGATTGTGAATACATTTTAAAAGAAATTAGATTAGAATAAGTTGAATGAATCCCCCAAAAATATTCATTTCTTCTCCAGACCGGCTATAAATTAAAATAATCAGCTCGTTTTTTCACATTTCCTCCACTTTTTCCTCTTATTTCCTCATCGTATTGTTTTTTATTCCCCACTCCATCAGAACACCGAGGAGTGCAGCAGGGAATACAAGGGAATAAATCAAATCACGGCATCTACGTTCTAAGCAAGCGTTTTTCCTTCTCACTGAAAAAAATCTACTGTAAAATACAAACAAATTTCGCCAAGTATACTGAAATGGCTGAAATGGAAGGAATGCGCTTTTCTGAGGGTGGGTGGAGGTGGTGGAATTCCTAGCGGTATCATATTGTAGCTGTGCATAGCGAAACAAAGCGAAATGTTTTGCCCGTCGCGCTGTGAATTAAAGCGAATTGTGATGCGCCTCGCAATCGCAATCGCAATGCGGAAAAATATGGTGCCCCTACAGCCATCCGAGCCTGAACCAGTTGGTTCTGCTGGTTTTTATTTTGCTCTAGTTTCGGCGTTGTGTGAGAAGAGGAATGGTGAAGGAGCCGGTGTCGGTGCACCCTTCTCATAATTGATTTACGGTCTTAATTTTCCTATTTGAGTTTTGTTGAACGTTGAACGCTGAAAAGCGTTGAAAGTTGAGATCAAAGTGTTTTTCTTCGACTTGTTTCGACTTTTTCTTGTTGTCGAATCTCGCGAATGGAAAATGTCTATTAAAGGTGTTGTTCTTTTTTGTTTTGGGGAAAAGGACGAAGGAAAAGGGGAGGATTGGGGTAAACTTAATGTTGTTAAAATATATTTCGTCGTGAATTATGTGGGTGTTTCCGGGTTACGGAGGCGAGCTACCGTTATTAACGGCCGCCGGGTGTGAGTTAGTTTTCACTTAAGATTTCCGAGAGTTACATAAATTGCCATCATTTTTGTGTTGTTTTAGTTAAAGCAGATTTACTTAGGATATTTTAGGGGTTTTCATTTTTTAATCGATTTAATTCATTTTTTTGTTATTTAGGAGACTGTTAATTGACTGATTTTAGGTGAAACGTTTAGGTGAATTTTTTGGGATGGGAATATATTAAATGAATCCTGCTATTTGCCCACAGAATCCTGTCTGCAGTGGAAAATTTTCACTGCAAAATAATTTGCAGGATTAGAATTTTTGAGGAGGACATTTTTTCGAAAACATTTTTCGATTAATGTCCTGACGTCTCTCAGAACATCTGAAGCTTTTGCAAGTGTTTCAAATTGCCTAATGTACTCATGTAATGTGCACAGTAGCAATTTTAAATATTAACAGTTTTCCGGTACGTTTACGCTGTTTTTGCATAAACGTTTTATATAAATGAAAAGTTATTTTAATTGAATTTTGTTCCCGGGGCCGCTGATGCCTGCACAAAGCAACCTCGGGGTTTATGAAAATATCCAACAAATCGGCTTCGACCAACCCTATACCATACTCACACCTCTTCCCTCCCTTCCCCCACCAACCATACTTCAGGCCAGGACATCACCGGCCAACTCTACCTTTCGCTTTATCAGCTTTGGGTATTTTCGTTATATCCTGTTATGTATATTCATATCTATCATATCTGCAAGCGGGCATCTTCGCCTCGCGTGCTGCGCGCGAACTGCTAATATGCAAATGTCGGAATTGACCCTTTTTGTGATGTGTTAAATATTCATATCACACAAATATTAACTTTGCCGCCGCTGAAGTAACACTTTGTGGGTAGATTTCCGGCCTAGGAGGGTAACAGGGTAAAAGGGGAGAAGGAGGGATGAAGTATGTGTGAGAAGCGGTTTTGAAGAGGTGCCATTTCCGAGTTTCCGTCGTTTTTAGAGCGTTGTTTATGTAGACGACACGATGTTACGTTGAGGTTATGTTTGTCGTGTCACTGTAGCTGTTCCCGTCGAAATTACCCTTGCTTGGATTTTATAGGTGCTTACAAGGATGGTAGATAATGGAGATTATTCAAGGGAATGTTTGATATATTTTTGTCAAGTTTATTTTGAGAGGTGATTTTAAATCTAGGTTAGATCGAAGAATTTAGTGGGGAAATTTGGGTATACTGAAATGAAAGTGGGCAAATTTCATTTTCACCAAGTAAATTGAAGTTTAAACTTGCAAGAGGTCTTTTCTTGTAGTTTTCCCTAGTCAGCAAGTATTTTCCGCAGTTTTCCATAATTTTCTTGAGTTTTCCAGCGTTTTCCCTGGTTTTAAAGTGATATCCTCAGTTTTCCAAAGGAATACTGAGTGTTTTAATACATCTTTAATTGTTTTCTTCATAAGTAGAAATTACAATGACAGAATAATTCAAGTTGACTTAACAGATATTTTTTTGGAGGACAATTAGGCGAAAATCAATCGACTTTTTTAAGTTTCTTCTATCGGAAGACGTAGAGCAACATTTGTGATTTTTATAGTATTACTATAAACGATAATGTAAATGTGAGCAATTGCTTTTATATAATTTTCGTTCGTAAATATGATTGTATAAATGAAATATTCATAACATTTGCGTATTTATTGGAAAATGCATAGCCTCGAAAAAACGACAATCTGCACATTTCCAGCAGGAATAATAATAATTTATCACTTGGGTTTGATGTATTTATGTCCTATTGATTTTTCATAAATAAATAAAATTGCAGCTTTATTCATACGTTTTGTAGATATATTTCGGTTTTATTTGCTGCAAAATTTATCCGATTAATTTCTCGTGTAATAAAACGTAATAAATCATATAATTTAATAAGCTTTGTCCTATCAGCAAACAGTTATTTGATGGTTTTCATAAATTGGAAAATGGAGCAGAACTTCAATTGTCTCCAGCAGGAGGATAATTAAATACATAAAATATTTAATGAAAAGCAATTTCCTTAAATTAAATGTTAGCTATGGTTCGGGGCTTAAACACGCCTATTTCAAATAAAGGATAAGTTGATAAGCGCTAAATGGAATTCTATTAAAATCACGAGATGAGTGTACTGTACCTTTTTTTGCCTTATTGTTAGTTGGATTGTTGTGATGCTATTTATGCACTGGCCAAAATCTGCGTGCAACAATGCAGATGCGTAATCCGCTCCGGACCTCATTAAAATTTCAGCCATCATGCCTCAAAGTTCATTAAAGTTTATTTCATGCCATCATTCAGAGCGATTTTGCGGGCGAAAATGCACCCGCGAGTTTTACGAGCGGCCGCTGAGAGACGAGACACTGCATGCTGTGCGGGGCCGTGTAGGCATCGTCAAGTTAAATTGGTAGCAAACACACCTCGTTAAATACAAGTTTTCATTAGCGTCGTTTAATCACTTACCCTTGGATTCCGGGCTTGGTTCCTTGGATGCTGAGGAAAGTGGGAAAGTTTTGGTGGATATATTGGCTATGAATTTACCATATTTGTTGACATAGTTGTGTATAAGTTATTGCATATTCATTTACCTCGAACTATAAAGATATTATTAAATAATTTCTCTGCGAATTTGTTTAGAAAATTCAATTAACACAAACAGAACAGCAAATTAAAAATAAATAACAAATGATGTGTATACTTAGTTGTGGTAAGAGTATTAAATATTTAATTGCATGAATTTCATAGTGATAGTTAATTATAGCCCTAAATTGAGATTGTAATGTTTAAATTATGTAGCTTTGAAGGAACATGCCTGTTAATTATATAATTGTATTAATAAAATATTTAATTTCAGAAATTACAACCGGTTTATATTAATTGCAGTTGATTAGATATTCAGTGCGGATGTGATGGGTTAACTTATATTATATTGTATAAAAGGAAAATGTTACTAATGTAAATTTTGGAGTTAGCAATTTAGGAGTTACCCTATTTCGTTGTTATGCTTATGGTTAACAGCAGGGATGAAGAATCTATACACCGCTGAACATATCACTGCGAGCATTCTAAGCTGCGGGGTCTTATTTCCGAATTTTAGGCGGGGGTCGAGCGTAACCTCTAAAGAGGAGACGCAGGTCGATGTAGGGTCCACGTCAGTATTTTGACTGCACCTATAGGTACTCTCCCCCTGCTTAAGAATATTACATGAATTATAATGAAAGTGCGAAATTGAATAAGCGTAAATTAAATTTATTTGACAAGTAAATAGTTAATTTTGGGTGAAGGCGCCTGAATTTCCTATTGTTGGGTAAGCGTGTTCTTTCATCATTATCCCTTTTAATCTTTGGCTAGGCTTGACCCAAGTATATCGACACCTCTAAATCCACGGTTTAATATCGATATCTCATTGGTTTTCTGGTTGGGTGCATATTGGGATAAATCGATATCGAGAATTTTGCTTAGTTTCAATTTGTTACTTAATTGAAGATGTTCGTGCCACCGGCGCTTTTAGGGATTTTGGTACGTTTTGGGGTTGGTAGCGCTAACGCACGCTTAAGTCGCGCATTCGCAGCAACACCTATCCTATTGCCTGTCATTGGTGCTTCTTGTACCGAGCAGTTTGTAAATTGTAAAGTTAGTTTTTATCCAGCATTGCACCGAGTAAGTACGTTCTTAACCTCTCCTGCAGATGTATCTCGAATCTAGTTTACGTGTTTATTCCGCTGATGAACGCGCCAAAGCTCTTTAGACAGGGCCCCGCGACCTTACAAATCTCGGGGTAATACGGGGTAAGACAAGCCGCTTATGCGCAATTACAGAAGGCTATCGGCTCTCCCATTCCAGAGTTCACGGAATTGTGATTTATAACTCAATGTTAATAATCTCACAATCGTTAAACACAACTTTCTCCTTTCTCCCCAATCACTCTGAATGTGAAGGAAAACAAGTTTCGGCCATGATCTGTATTCAAACAAAGATTTTCAGATTTTACCTTACTCCCGTTTGTTACATAACTTTTTAATTATTAAAATGTATCAACAAATGTACACATTTCCACTAGAATACACGCCATTTTCATTTTCAATTATTTAGAAACAACTGCAAAGATCGCAGTAAACTAGCCAAGTTGTTTATTATCATAAAACCAAACGGGCGTTATTTTATGATCCGTACGTAAAATTTTGTTCAAGCATGTTAAAACCGTCAGCATGAATTCAACAGAAAGCGTAAAAAGCGAATGCGATTACAAACAGCGTACTGTACAGCATACAATTACAGAGTTATTCCTGGCCATCATTCCTGTAATGGCAAGCGCCCGTGTACGTGTACACAATAAACTGTTAGGCAATCCGCGGTAACGCGATATAATTGTGACAGTCAATGCAGTTAACTACCGTCGCCGATGGGTGTTATATATGATGAGTATATATGGACTGTTGTTGATGATGTCGGCAGCGCTAACTTCTTCACATCTCTACTCGTCTGTTCTGTGCGCCGGCGAAAAGTATGCGCAACGACGCTATCTGAGGATGCCAGCCATACCAGGTTACAGGAAACACGACCTCCTGCCGCCTGCCTACCTGCCTGAAACCGTGATTGCGGCATGCGTTAGGTGTTAAGTGAGCGAAAATCTTATTTCATGTTTTCAAACAATTGTTGAGACTATCAGAGAACGTGTGCGGGAGCGTACAAAGAAGGCGAATGTGTTTTTAAACTATTTATAAAGACTTAAGACCTCCGTTTTGCCATGCTTTGATGCGTTAAATGTAGTTTTACTACAATGAATCAACTACAGAAAATATAAATTATTTTATAAATATAGCTAATGCTATTTTAAGAAAAACACGTGATTGAACTATTGATACTCAATATTTTAAAATGAATGCTACAAAGTTGCTCAATATAAATAGGCTACAAATAATTTGTAATTATGTACTCATTTCGAAGAATGCTCCAAACATAGACGCCAAAATGTTTGGATTCTACTTAACCTTGATTTGTAAACATTATTGGGAGAGGTCACATTATGCTTGCATGGTCTTGGCAGCAATTCTGTTAGGAATTTCTGTGAATTTGGTTTACTCTAACTTCACATAGTTACTCTAAACTGAATTATTGTATTTTTTACATTAATTGATACTCCGGTATTTTTGATCCTGACATTAAAGAAATTAATAATATGTCTGCCGTGATTTTAACCCAACGACAAAATTGGAAAGTGCGAATTATTGAATCGAACGAAGACACCTCATAGAATAAACATTATTCGTGGTAAATTGAAAGACAAATTCCATCAGCGTTAGGAAATTGAAGTTACCTCAATTGCAAAATATGAAAATATGATAATGAAAATTGAATTATTCCCATAAATTATGCCTATGTCTTGCACCTCTTTTTTCATTCTGATTCTAAATTTGTAATTTTACTGAAGTTCACCCATTTTTTGTTACATTTTTCTACATAAAGCACGGATTGTGCAAAAATGCATCGCTTTAGTTAGGTCATCAGCAATTTAACGATTTCGGAATGAAAACATGCCAACAATCAGTTATCCCGACTGTTTTACTATTGATCTCACTTGAGTTTCAATTTTACTGGGCTTAATTTATGTACATTCAATGTCTTCTAAGAAATATCTGCTTAACTTTTCCTTGTAAGAGCTAAACTCGATTATAAAACGACGGGACCATTCCAAAATGCGGGTCTTATTTCTCAAACCATATGCCTATTGTTTCAATCTTAAAATAAATCACAGTAATTACTGATGTATCAAATTATGAAAATAATGATTAAACAATATGAATATATTTAGATTTACTTCAGTCGTGTGGTCAAAAGCTATCTCCTCTTTATTATTTTTTTTTCAATGACAGATAAGTCGTAGGCCCTAACGTCTTATCACATTTTAACACTTTCAGCTTGGATGTTAATTATGGAATAAATGTAATCTTTCCTTATTGACTGGCATTTACTCTACTCGTTGGTATCAAGATGAATTTTTCAGAAATGATTCAAAAATTGCATATGATTACTCGTGACTAACAAGCCAATAAATGCGCGCCAACAATCCGAGCATGTCATTAAACCCACTATATAAACATTTATGTAATGATGCATCATTATCGCATCCACTGCGGACGTAAAAAACCGCAAAGCGCAATTTACATAATTTCAAAGCGTCTTCCATAAATAATTACAAGACGCGCCCGTACCCCCGACAAGCACATGTTGGGTGTAACAACGGTAATAACATTGTCATGCAATAGTGCCATCTCAATTATCCACCTACGTACACAATCGTATAATAAGGGCGTCAAATGCAGTGAATACTGGTTGGTTCCACATCGACACAATGCCGATAGTTAAAGGAATGCCCAATCTTCGATTCGCGTTCAAGTACGAGTATAGGCGTACGTTTGATGATGAGCTAGCAATTTCGATTCCCATTCCACGCAAAGCGATTGCTGGCACATGCAGCTGGATTGTGTTCAATACGCGCTTGATTGCTTCGGCACTTGCGTCAATTGCGCGTACCTCTGCCACAATAACCAATAAGAACATGACCAACCTACCAACCTCTCTTACTTGCCAAAATACATCAATAGTAATTACGTTCGGGGTAGACACACCACTTGCTTGTTAATTAAATTTGCACCATCTCGATTCTAGAGCGCGCACATTCTGTCCCAACTTTGCGATACATTTTCCATCGCGGTGTGTAATGGAGAATGTGTGTTGGCTAACCTTGTTTAGATAATTTTGCGCTGGTTATTTGGCGTAATTGTAGCGCGCGACGGACGCCTGCCGGTGGAAAAGCGAGCAGGTGGAAATATATAAAAGCATGTGCTTTTATAAAATCGCGCGCGAACGTGAATAAAACCATTAGTCCACGTGTACTCATGCATTATAATTTGCCCATTGTCTCCTTCGAGTAAATCAGCTTTCGAGGCTTGGTAACATTATTCGGCGAGTATTTGCATTTGCGCTTAGAGGCAAGCTCTCTTCGTCCCTATGTGGCGGCGCGCATCTGAAATGCGCCAACAATACAGCTGAGGGAACGCATTATCATCGTTACTTGGTTATGGTGCAGTTGTGTGATGTATAAATGCGCCCATTCATGGAGGGTGAATTAGTGGATGGTGGATAGTTCTCTCTAAAGAAACTTTTAACACTTAGGATATCATTTTTCATATACAAATACCATAGGATATAAAAATTTTTCTAGGTGTTCAAAAGGAGTTGTTACATTTTACTAAACTATAAATACATTCACCAAATATATGTTAAATCAAATTTTGCCTTCTACTCCAGCTTGAGACATTTTACCTATTCCGATTAACGGTAAACATATTTGTTATCCAGACTGTATATTCCTATTAACATTTTACTGTTTAATATTGTTCTATTTCATCTTTCACCAGTTGATTAAGGGTACTTTCTTTGGTGTCTCATAAATCTTCTTGGTATTGATTTATCCTCTAGAACCACATTAACTCTAAAATCCCATTGTCAAGGGTATAAATGTCCCTACAGCTTTAACGTAGACCTTTATACCACCGTGATGGTCAGTATATTCCTGGAAACCGATTAGACGACTAAAGGTCAACCTGGATGTGCTTCCAGAACCTTTGAAACTGGCAGGGGACCTTTATTAATTTCAACAGTAAAACATTAAATAATTGTGAGTTTATACTAATAAACTTATGAGAATTGTTATTTTCATTTTTTATGAAAATATTGAATATACTAAATTTCGTATCCTATAACAATATGTGTGTGCGTATGCCGCCGTAAAGAGGCGGTCAGTCACAACCTCCTGGACTAGTACTTCCCAGGAGTATCTTGATGATGGTGCAGAGGCGTAAATTCTGCACAGGATGACGACAACTTGCACGATCACCAAATGCAACACAAGTCGAAGGAGTAGGTTGTAGAGACACTTTAGAGGCGAAACATTCACAACTGAGGTTCTTGGGCTCCTCGTTGTTGTGAAGTGAATCTGAGCAGTGTTCTGTTACTACTGGTTTATTGAATATACATTACAACCTTATACTAAGACCTATTGACGTAGTTTGGGCGCAAGTCCATCTCAATTTTTCCATCCTGTGCGGACGCGCCCAACTATCAGCTGGAATGTGTGATGTTTGCTGTGTACATGCATAACAAGGCGCCTGCACGGCTTAGGAAAATTACACTACAATACATGTAAATATAGGCACAAATAGAAATACAAATACAGATACAAATATAAATACAAATATTTTCGAGTTCATCGACACTTGTTATCTTGCGATGCCCTGTTGATTATACCTCAACAATATGTACAACTAAAAATCTAGGAATATATCAACTTCAACGTGTATATTCAGTTGTTGTCGATATATTTTCCAATTGCAATTAATTGGCAAGAAATGTTGTTGATTATAAATCTTATTTATCTGAAAGTCATGACCACAACAAACTTATGTAATTCTATATTAATGTATTAAGTAATTGAATATTGACCAACTTGGAAGAGCTTTCTGAAGGAAACTGCCACACTCTTCCCCTCTCAGAAGAGGGGAACTTCTGGTATTAAAAATATCACATTTTCTTGTCCCATAGAAGATTTTTGATGAATATGGAGTCAAACCCCCCTTTTGATAAAAACCGATAAAAAGGCATTGCTTTAATATCCACAGTTTTACAATGTCGAGTCAAATTGAATTTCCGCCTCCAAAAAATGCGCTTGCCTGTGGGTGAATCGGACGCTACGCCGATTCGTATCATGTATTTCATCAATATCACAGTGAAAGGAAATGTATTTGATGCGATTAATGCGGCTTTAAACTTTGAGGATCAGATGCGAACGAACCTCCTCCACCATCTACTGGCCGGCCATGCATCATCCCATATCCATATCCTTCGTCCACAATCTGGCCCCATTCTTTGGCCTGGTGTCATCTCACTTTGGCGCGGCGCACATTGTGGGAAATGCCTCAGCTGGCAGATCATGCTCGTGGGCAATGCTTCCTCCCACCAACCGCCGTCGCTCCCGTCTTGCCACACGCCGCTGTAATATTTGCTCGTGAGGCAAAACCGGGATGGATATTGGCTTTGCTGCGGCGCGTGGCACCGCAAAAGAGCCGTATGTGTTTGTCAGGCAGCATGCGGTTATTGTGTCAAAAAGGAACATTCTCATTCAACCCCGGCGCCTCCACCATACCCGTCTAGCACTTAGTCCCTGATCCACTCGCCTCATCCCAACCAAGCCCCGGATGCCGTCGGCTTAGTTCAGTTGAGGCGATTTGCATTCTATTCGCAAACGCTGCCTTTCTAAACGGGAGTAAATATGACAGGGTGAGGAGGTGGGTGTGGGTCGATGGAGGGGGGCGGTAGAAGGACGCGTGAGTTCCTTCAGGGAATTTGTTGTTTTTACCCCAGGGCGCAAACATGAAATAATTAATGTGCATATCAGCCTATTATAAATTCATGCGCCATAATGAAATTATCTGCGCACACAACGGCGAATAATTCATTCGCATTTTCTCTTATAATCGTCGGGTTTGCCACGAAGTATAATTTGTTTGTTGACTTACGTGGCCATCACATAAATCTTTGATTAAATTGTGATTTAATATTGTGATAAAATATGCAAATATTCCGGATTTCGTAAATTAATTAATTTTACCGCGAAATTATTTTCCTGAACTTCTGTTTGATTTGGAAAATATGGATCTAAACCATTTGTAATCGAATTACGTTATTAAATTACTGATTTCGTATTAATTTTCTAATTTGTATATAGGAGTTCCTTATTGATACCATTATTTGAGTTCGTTGGTCAGTAACTGACACGCGAGTCACGGGTTCGCCCTCGCAGAGCTAAAATTAATAGGTTCGTTATCTACATTCTTTCGAATAGGATGGTTCGCAATAATAAGGAGCAATAATTATTCATTCAAAGACCTTCCCGGTCCCACAATCAAAATCAAAATAAGACAGAGCAGTATGTGCTCACCACACTCAATCCCCAAACGGCGCTCGGTAACGTAGGCAAAGTTGC
This sequence comes from Weissflogia rhopalogaster, assembly GCA_019419845.2. Lineage (NCBI taxonomy): Eukaryota > Metazoa > Arthropoda > Insecta > Coleoptera > Staphylinidae > Weissflogia > Weissflogia rhopalogaster. Next base: position 84,631 of record WSZQ02126421.1, read on the forward strand.
CACCCATCTATACATTGTTGTAATGATGCACCAGGCGTCAAATGGGAAAACTGATAAAAAATCAGTGCTGCACAATATTTAAGTTTTTCGAAAACTGTACACACAATTGTGTAACACAAATGAAAAGTGACTAATAGATTGAAATCTAGTCTCATCTACATAAAAAACTTGTCTAATCATAAATGATTGTAATTATTCATTCGTGCACTAAAACCACAGTTAATATTTGTTGCCGTGCATTAATTTAAATGACAAGATAAGTAATGAAACTAATGACACCTCGATGTATGCAAAACACGTGGTCATCTCACGTTAATTGGCGTTGTTCGTAATTGCTGAGCACAGCACAGCGCCTACGACGACTGCATGCATTCGAAATATTGTGGCGAAAATTCCCCCACTGGATAAGCTAAACTCGACGGCAAGTAATTAAAGTTGGTTGAATGCAAATTTAAATAATGCTCAATAAACACAAAACACCCATACACATACACGAATACATTTTCTTTTCGTTGGATGTCCTGCGTATGCAAATGCGGTGTTTTTGCTCCGTGCAAGCAGAAATTTTGCAAAATGTAATCGGATTATGTAAATGTTTGGCAAAGTAGGCGCGACTTTCGAATGAATCGAATCTATCGCTTTGAATAAATATTATATTCATAATATTTGAGGAGAATAAAAGGGAGTTTCATTTATTTGTAATCTTATTACCTTTTACTCCAGATTTTATTAAAATATAATTTAAAATTTGTATTTTTTAAAGAAATTATCATAGCTCTGGTTTCCCACATGAAAATATGTGTTTAAAAATTTCTCATGGTCTGCTTAAAGGTTTCATGGTAATACTGTGCTTCCCGAAGTGCTAATTGTGTGCAGAAAAATAAAATAGAGGTGTACTGTTATAATATTGGAAGCAATTCGACTCATTTTGTTTATTATCTGAACGTCCAGTAAATCACAATAAAGTGTGTTTTCACAAATGTACTCTCTCATAAAAATTACAAATATGAATAAGTTGAATTTACGTTGACACCCCATTATCCAACTATGTTGATATCTTCGAGACACCTAGACTCCAACAACCGGGAATCAGCATGTGATGAGATGATTCAACCGAATTGTCTGCCATTGAGCAACAACATACAACGATTTTCAGAGTTGTAATTGCTTGCGGCAAGCTAAACGATCGTGCGCGTGTTTATTTCCGTCCGCGCCATGCGCCGGGTCGGGGTGGCGGAGGGCGCACCGGCGGCATGAGGTTAGGAAAACAAGTATGTGTAATTTTACCGCATGCATCTTCGCACATTTGTGATGCATCGTGCACCACTTCGGCCAGCGGCGTCGTAAATTCTCGGTGCATGATGCTCTACTCTGATGCACACTGTGGGGAACACACGCACACACAGGCAGCAAACGCAGCCAGCCGCCACCGTACACAATACATGGCTAAAACACCCCGCCTCCGCGCTGGCGCCTAATAATTTTCCCACAGATGCCAGCAATAAATTATAATTCAACTTTGAAATTCATCCGAAAATTTATAAACCCCCACCGAAATGATGGAATTACAGCAGTGTGCTCTCTTTGCCGTTCTGATAACACGATTTAATTCGGTCTATTGAAATAGAATTTGCTCGTATGGTGTGTGCGTGTATGCAGCAAGGGAATTACAACTCAATTAGGTTAAGTTGTTGTACGGCGCTGAACTTCCCGACGAAATATTTATTGCGCGTGCGTTGTAAATGCGCGTGTTTAAGCTGCAGGCACACATTCATACCAACATATATTTTCACTGTTGGTTAGAGATGGGTTATGTTTAGAAAGATGTGTCATGTTCTGGCGCGTTGGGATTGATTGTAACACATGTCCAACAGTGGTTTGGCATTATTTACGGCAGGGCTGCACTGCATTGACTGGAATAGGGAGTAACAACAACGGCTTATCGCTGGAAAACAAACACAATGGAAAGTCAAATGTTATCAGAAATCCAGACTCTCGTTGCCGTGAAATATGGTATTTTTGAGTCGGATGGTAAACAGACGACAAAAGGCATGTGAGACGAAAAATTACTTGGTCGGAATGCTTTCGTGTGCTCTCTATGAGGGAGTTATTTATCGATATTAGCATAATGGCCTTCAATTGGCGTGGAATAGAGAAATAGCAAAACAAATTTTGTCTATTATATACTGCTCTAGTCAGCGGCGAGTATATTTTGAGAAATTATAGGGAATAATTCAAAAATTTCAACGATTTTTCGATTTTTTCCAGTAGAATTACTCGTATTAGAGACAAATACTATTGATAAGAATGGTTTATTGTGGCCTACATCCGCCGGGAATCGAACCCTATACGCCTTCTAAATTCCGCTTGCTTTCACCGGTTTACTCCGTTCCAACTTCTAAGTTTATAATAATAAGAAATATATTTTATTGGCTATCGACCTTTAAGGTCTTTCCGCCGCCTAAATTTATATTTTATCTAATAATTTATTCAAAACTTTAAACCCATACTTTCATACATTGATGACATAGATGAATATTGCCTCATCGATTACTTAGGTCATTAGCGTTATCCAATCTCGTCTCTTTGTGAGAAGCCAAACCATGATCCTCGTTACTATTAATTAGAAAATCTTGGTAGTTGTAAACGAATTTGCCACGTGATTCGACATCACTGAAGTAGCCTATATTATCGACGGCATGGCGCGATGTCGTACGGCATGCGCCGTTTATTTATAACCTCTTGATGGTATTACGCTCGCACTCTGTGCGGTGGATGCGCGTTTGCACTTCTTTTCATTGCAGCGCGCACCGATGCCAATGTGTTCGACATTGTCAAAAACAACGAGTTTAGTAACCGAGAACGCTATTCTCGCGGTAGATTTGTACGCGACAAAAACGAAAGACGTGAAGCAACTCACCAGTGTGCCTCGACAGTTTTTCTTTACCTTTTTCCCAGCATAAAATTTAAGCGTTTTTTCTTTGGTTGTCGGTGGAATTTTCTTCGTCACATCCTCCTAGCCAGCCGACCCAAACCTAATGTTCGCATCGTTTTTCAACTCATTGTCAGGTGTGTTTATTTTCTGACACTTGCGCTAGTTTTTTCGGGAAGTTGCTGGTTTCTGGTTTTCTTTTCTTGGTCCGAGTTTTTCTTTGTCGCTTACGCCTTGATAGGAATTCCTCTCCGCGCAACTTCATAATTTATGATGGCTGTTGGTCGGAATTTGCGTCTGCAAGATTGCGCACGGCGAACGACGCGGCGTGTTTGGTATCTAATATTATATCATTTCATTGTTTGTCGAGCCATGCGCGCTAAAAGCGCGCGCGAGAGCGGTTTCAAAGGCACGCTAAATTAAATTCTACTGCCGCGGCTCCCAAACGCATCATTTAATGCATATGCTCGTGGCGAGTTGTATAGATTTTTAGCTGTAGAAAGCGCTGTTCACAATTGCGAGTTGATATCACCATGGTATTTCAGTAGGAACAGTGACTAATTGAATGGGATAGAAGCGATATATTTCTGTCAACTTGCGAGGAAAATCTATTCGTCATATATTACACGTCTCGCATCATTTATTTCTTGGGAAATTGACTTTGTCGCTAAAAAATAGATTGGGATCGTGCGGGCTAATTTTTTTTTTTTCTTCATATTTACTTTCAGATTATTAAAATCGCATAAAATTAATTTATTGAAAGTTTAAAGTGTATTAAATCATATAATCGAATATGTAAACCTAGAAAGATCATGACAATTTGATTTTATTTTGATTTTCTTAAAGAAATGGTATGTAAGATTATAATTATTTTAAAGATAAAAGGACGAGACATAAATAAAGAAAATTAATGAAATTTAGTCCCTCTGATATTTTGATTTACTATAACTTTGCTTAGCTTCCAACTTTATTGATTTGATAGTCATTTTTATCTGCGAGATCCTTGCATATCGCAAAAAAAAACATGTAAAGTGAAGTTTTTCAAGGGGACTACATCTTAACCGGAACAATTTAAGCTTTATTGCCATAATTCCCATTTAAATATTGAAAAATAGATAAATATTGTTTACCACAAGCTGACTTGAATAACGAATTCAGATTCGACTTGAAACTTGCGATCCATCAGTGCAGAAATCAAATGGTTAACACATGGACTCTGAAAGTTATTCTCATTGTTGTATTATCACCGTGTATTTTATATACGATATAAAGAAATTTTAAATTACATATTATAATTTAACCTGAGCTAGCTTTAATTGCTTAACACCATTTTTTCTTGGCCACGCAATTTAAATCATCCACCGTATGGATGGTATGAACGATGAAATTGCTTGGATAAAATTTAAAATAAGATGTTAGCATTAAATGTGTCCAGTACACATAATCTCCGAATAATCACGATATAAATAGCAATGGAAAAACATAAAACAAATACGTTTAAGTTGATTTACTTCGCTAGAAGTCGATCTAACGACGTGTTGTGCATCCCAGTGAGCAGATTTTTGGACTTGTTTAATTGCCTCATAAATTTCCATTTAAAGCGACATAAAGTGAAGTTATTGCCTTTTTGCGATCGGCCGCGCTGCTTCGATTCTATTATCATTGGAAGCATAACCGTTTGTTCAGCCCCTCACTCTCGCTCTCTTGCGCTACTATTTTATTAAGATGATATAGTCTGGCAATAAATTTGCGTCGTTTTTTCGGCTTTGCGCGGCCGGTTCTGCTGGTTTGGGCCGAAAGGGTCGGGGATAGCGTATGACACTGCAGCATATTTGCGTGGACCCTCTATCAATACGTTACCGCCGCCATTATATTTTACGTTATCAACATTCTCGGGGCCGCCCCGCAAGCAAAAGTGGTGTAATCCAACTTGGAATGACCGACGAGCAAGAGCGTCTTGAATGCATTAGACGCGTTTGCCGACGAGATAATCTCTCGGCCTATAATCGTAAAATTGAATATTTATGTGTACACCGCATGTTCGACTTTACAGACTCTACAGCAGTACTTCGTCTCCCTCGCATTTCTATACCGTCCTCGCTATGCACTTATACTAACTTCTACCTTTCTAAAAGTCTAAATTTTCCATCGAGTTACTTCCCGTAGGCATAATGTTTCCGGGAATGATTTTCAGGTTGGTGGTTGAGGGGAGGCAATATGTCTGAATTAAAACTTTGCACACATTTTGTACAATTTTGTAATTGACAGCCCAACGGAACGGTTTTTAATTAGATTTTTTGTGTCGTCTAATGCCTCCAGGGACGAGAATGACTCTGTGGGCAAAGTTTGAGCCGCTAATATCATTAATCCAGATCGTTGCTGATTTAATTTCAGCTCTAAAATTACCTGAACACAACTTCTGTTCCTCTTATCCTGCCATTTTATGGAAGGTTATATGTTCACATTTTAATTGCTTATATTCAAACTGGAGACGAAATATTGTAGTACATACTTTGGTTTATGAGGGACATGTGTGGAAAGATGACACTTTATCGCATATTAGTCGCGCCTATGGTATCTATTGAATGATCTTTACGTACTTGATGAAAACTGCCAATTAGTTAGACTAAACTCGGCTTTAGATAATATATCTTTGGAGATACTTTGAAATTGTCATGGTGGTGTTATATTTATAAAACTATAAACCTATATATTCTATATTTAAATAATTTTACTTTTGGACTCGATGACAGCGTGGATGTAACTTTAAGAGGAGGAAGTAACTTTTGAGGGATCTTCGGACGAGAAATAGGAAATCTATGTGTATATGTATATGTGTATATATGCGAATATACATGGGTGAAGCATGAATACATGAATGGTTTCTATGTAGATATAATTTGTTTGGGATAAAATGGTGTTAAAAAAAACTATATGAACGTTTACAGAACTTCATTTTATGGATATGATTACATGGAATAAGTTAATAATTATTTTGAAATTTCAAAGTTGTAAGATTATGCATACATCTGTTAGAGACACAAGTGTAGCTAGTACCGTTGGCAGCAAGTGCACAATAGCCGTTTACGCTAGAGATGTCAAGTCTTCACGAAATATCGATACTTTTTATTTTAGAATTCGATACCTAAGTGTCGAAGAAAATGATTGATTCGATACTATCGATAAGTATCGAAAATTAAAGTATCGATAAAAGTCGGTAAGTATCGACACATGGTACCGATACTTATCGATACCGATACTTTTTTTGACATCCCTAGTTTACACACGAGTATTCTTCGGTGTTTTGTTTATTGGTTTTAGAAATTGGCTTTTTAATGTATAAATCTGACTAATAGGAAGCCATGTCGACTAAAACAAACGTAATCAACAAACGTTTCATGTTGAATCCAGCTGCTAACGATTTTAACGCACGCTTACTTCGAAAGATTTGTTACCTCACGCTCTAGCGTCTAGATTTTCTCCCTCTCTCTCTCTCTCAGTGTGTCTAACATCAGCTGATTGCCTGTACTCTTATAAAACTATGTACGACGGGTTGACTACATTAAACTGCCATTTTTGATATCGTATTTTACCTGCATTTCGATAAAATACTATTTGAACACTTTTTATTAGGCGAACAGAGATACATTTTTATTATTTATTTACAAATCAAAATGAGTTTACATTAAATGCTTTTTAAATATTTACTCAATCAACAAAACTACGCATAAACAATATTATTTCTCCTAAAACTACAAAAACAAAATAAATCAATTACTTGAAAACGATGATTTATTCGATGTGTTTCTTCGTCGTGCATGATTTATGACCGTCTATTTTTACATGCCCCCTCTTTGTTACAGGATGTCCTGCATACGATATGTCAGTCGAGTGGAAATGTGCTGCGAATTGTCATATTCAAGAAAAATGGAGTCCAGGCCATGGTTGAATATCCTTTACATACATGTGCAACTAACTTTACTTAAAGACTAGAATTCCAAAGTCAACATTTAGCTGTCTACTCGACAGGATAAATACTCGGTATAGGTAAAACTTTTCAACTATTGTCTAATAGTGGAAAGTTTGTCCGTAGTAGTCCCTTAAGCCATTACTGGCATATTTGTGGGGGGAAAAATCATTAACTCTACAGAGTATTTGTTCTGGTGAGGTGAAGTGGCTTTTGCCACTTTTAGGTCAGGCGTTAAGTGCGTATGCCCCCTCAGGGTAGAGGCTGGAGCTCTTTCTCTCGTCGGCCAAAAATAGGAAAAACGTGTTATTTATATTCCTTAACATTCTGCACGTTTGACGGTATCGATTCTGCCGTCAGAGCGAAGGAGACGTTAAATGGGGCCGATATTTACTCCGGATGTTGCACATTGAAGATTGATTTCGCCAAGGTGAGTGGGTTGATTTTTTTTTCTTATTTTCCTGCTGGAATATTTACGGTTCTTATGTGCCGTGATAATTTATTTACTCGCCCCATGTGGAAGACTGAGTTTTGTGGAATCTCCAGGGGAGGCAAAGAGTTTGACAGCTCTTTCAGTATTTTTTACAGGAAGATTTTTCCCTAGTGCGCATCAACTGATCAAACACTACCATTCAGACATATCAACATTAATCGAAGTGCCTAGAATGATTAAAATTATAAGTTAAAAAATTACACATTTTCTTAAAAGGCTAAGCTATGCTCAAGAAGTTGCCTAGTATAACAGGTTTGGCAGTAAACAACTGCTGAAAGAGTTTCCTAGTTTATTCTGTGCTTTTTACAGAAAAGTGTTTATTTCCAATTGTTTGGAGTCGCCATTTGTATGTGCAATTAACCACTACAAAAACGACTCGCATTAGCGCATAGTTAATCTAACTTCATCGGGTTACGCCATCGCGTTTTGAATATGTTTTGATTAGATCTTAATTGCGCGACTACCGTCGTGTTAACTTAAATCATAACATGCCTTGCGTACGCCCGCGCGACCACATTCTGGATACGCAGACGAATGAATGCATTTACCACATTACGTGGATGGCGTGCATGCGTTAATAGCCTTGCGTCGCCACGCGTCTTGCCTGCTTGTTTGCAGTGGGCATTAAACTGCAATTTAACGCAAGTTACCGACGGTAAGAAGAACATGCCGCTGCTGGCGCTGTGCTGCTACTATAATTAGATGCGATTTGATAACCATTTGATCGGGGCGTGAAGCGTAACCTAACCTGATAATAAATGCAATATTAATGAGGAATTATTAAGTAAAGTTGAATTTGGAAGAGCTACTATCTCCCTGTCTCTCAAATTCTAGAAAGAGAGATAAAAACAGTGCTATACTTTTAGCGAGAGCTTATAAAAAAACGTTTAGTGAAGTCTGATTAATCATCTTCAAGTTGCAGGACTGCAAAAAGCATTGAAGACGAATTGATTAAATTATGTTGTTGGATTTAGGTTTTTGATTAATATTAATAATATACAAACTTGAACAGACATTGCTCGTGTTGCGTGAACAGTGGTGTTGTTACACTATTTTGTTTCATATACGCGTGAATTCTTGTCCGTCCATGTCCCTTGAACCGACATGTACGGGTTTCACAATAAAATTGGATAATTCGCGCGAAATTATTTATTTAACGTGAAATACAAACATTATTTTGTAATACTCGCTGAAAATACAGAACTACAGATATTTTATGATTAGCTCAAAGTAGACTCCCTTTTTGCATCTGGTCCTTTCGCTCTGGTCGGTATAAATCTGAAAATTCCCCCCATGAATTACGATAGGATGATATCAACGATATGGTAATTTCGGTTTATGCGCTTACTCCACTCCGTCTTACCTCAATTATGCGTAATTATAAATAAATATTTGCATTCGTCTTGTAACCTTGGACTCAGAATCATGGACAGAAAATAGTTTCCATTGCATTAATATCCTTCAGACCACCAATGAACAGATGTAAATTAATTTCCATATTTTCAGAAGACAAGTTTTATGAAGTTTTCGGGTGGTCCTCGCTTATTTAGTTATATACACCTACGAGACATTACAAAATAAATTGCAAATGAATAAACAAATTAATAACGGCGCTGGTGGTACTTTTCCAGGCTCCCCAGGTTATTAATAGTATAATTTGTGGCAATTTTCGATTTCACAGTAAATTTCCCACGAGTGCTGTTGGCAATCACAATCCACAAATAGGTCAATATTTCTGACGCCCATTTCTTCCTAATTAACATTCTAGTCGTACCTGCGTAACGAGAAAAATCGAGGAAGCGCGACGCGACGCGTCCGACTCGTTTGCGCACATCACATACTACGCATATGTGCGCCACCAAGCGCATACACAATCGCGCACCGAAATAAATCCCTGCCAAAAGTGAAGCCGACTGTCCTCATAACTTGGGCCGAATTCTATCTAGACAACACGCCGCCCGAAAAATGCAGTATCTAACTCTGTATAATAACAAACTTATGTTTTTCTATGCGCGGCTATTTTTCTATCTATTAACTCTTGTGATTTTATTCGCTGTTTGTTGCAAATTATTGTTACTAGTTTCTTCGTAATTTAATATGTTTTGAAGTTAATTGAGGAGTGCAGATCATTTTATGGGTGACAAAGTTTGACATGTTTTTAGTTTATAGCGCAATATAGCTGCATCATTGTTGTTTATTCATATTCCCAGCCAATTTTAACATTAATGACAGGTTCGATCATGAACTTATTACTGGTGTAGGCTTGCATACTTTCGATGTTGCGGTGATGGCAGATTTCAATATGTCTTAAGTCTTAAGAACTCTTACGCCTTAAGAAGTTTTTTTTTGGGATTTATTTCTTGAGTCATGTCTTGAAAGAGGGAATCATGATAAAACCAAGAAATGTGAACGAGAAGGAAATGCTAGCGGGGTTCAATTAGAAAGAAGATCTTTTCTTTTCTCATATACTATTACATAAAATATTAAACTATCGAACTAGTAAATGAGGCACCTCAGAATGCAACTTGGGCACAATAATTATACATTTTCTCTGCAGGCTTTCAAATGTAATTTTACTTCCGCAATTATTCTAGAACCACACAAGAGTTTGACCCAGCGGATTACTGAGTAAGTGGTCCTAGTTGAGTCTTGAGCTTCTAGCTTCTCTAGCTATCCAACTTATTTCGAGCATCACGAAAAGAAGCTACAAAGCAATAAAGTCGACTCCTGATGAGTGCGTGCCCACCAATGACAACGCGCTAAAAATAATTATAAAGCTGCTATTTTCGGCGCCACGACTTTTATTTCCGCGCTATTCTTTTTCGAAGGCAGCCGAACGCATGGAATAAAAGAGATGTCCCGGTGCCGGTGGCGGCACGTGATGGATTGAATCTGTAAATCGGCGGAACAAAATGTAGCAAATGTGCCGAATTCAAAGTAGGGAAATGATTTAAGCAGTGATGAAAATTTGTGGAAACTACATGACGTTTGAGACAATTTAAAAACAAGCTGCTTTTTCACTATATGACGCCGTTGTCTTTATTTCGTGCGCAGTAGTTAAATTAGTTTCGGAAACTGCGTCATATTGGAGAAGATTGCAAAAGTTTACAGAATGGGAAAGAGTGCGGTAAATGGGATATTTTAATAAAATTACAGACGTGATTTAAATTGACAATGCAATTGTAGCGGTTCCCTAAATATGACATATTCAAGACATATCATGACAATGACATTCAAGTAATAGATAGACATATTTAAAATAAATTACCTAATTATTGTATAATTGAAAACGTGAGTCATAAAATAGCTGTTTCCACTTTGAAAAACGTATCTGCGTAAAAACGTAAGAATTATTTTTAATGTCAATGTAATAAATCATGTCCCAATCGATTTTTTTATTAAATATAACTTGATAATTACTGATTAATCTTTGAAATCGGCCTGGGGCCTTTAAACAAGAAAACGAAAAGAAATACTCGCACGATAAATACGAGCGCGGTTTAAGAAAATCCTTAAGGGACTGTCACACCGGCGGCATCGCCTCGCTTCGTTGAGCTTCGCATTTCGTTAGCACCCGACGGCTTGGGTGCGCCCTCGTCCTTACCGTTGATGGATTCATGACTTCTACACATGTTCAGATCGGTTTTCGTTTTTTCTCCATTTCATCTTATCTACTTTTCGTTAAGAAAGTTCGTTATCTCCACAACGCTTGCAATAGTTTGTGAAGCTCGACCAGTTTAATTACTCTGCGTTTGAGCAAACTAGCAAAGATAGCTATCTCTTTTTATCTAAATTCGTTAGACAAGGGTAGGCATAGAAGCCCAAAGCCGGAGTCGCCAGTGTGAACGACGCCTTAGCCAACATTGAATAGGTGATGAAATAATGATGTTTAAATTCCACGAATATTTTGCACGAATGGGAACATTGAAACAAACAAAAAAAATTCTGAAAAGTTAAAAATGAATCCGTATATTACTAAATTTAAAACAATCAGTTTACATAGTTCCTTAGTTAATATCCTGTAAACCGGAAGGTTTATGTTTGTTTACCAACTTCCATTTATAAGCAAGTCATCTATGTATTATTTACGACGAAACCAGGAAAAGAAATCAGAATTGTGCAAATTTGCATAGGCTAACAAATATGCCCTTCCTCCCAACCCCATCCAATTCCACCGCAAGCACAGCGCAAACATTTCAACAATCCCACCGTCTATTTCAACAGGCATTCGATTTGTCGTCGCGCTTGTTGCGGACGCCAGCGCCGCCGAGTGTGTAGCCATGTGGTGGATTGCTTATCCGGTTTCGTTGTTACTGCACACCTACAAATGCGCTCCCAACGCGGGGGACTGCGTCTCGGCAACCCGTCGCACGTCGACGTCATTGACGTTGGTCGCTTGTGTCCCTAGCTGCCTGACAAACAACCAGCCAGCATTGGCTGGATGTCCGCGTCGCGTCTCCCCTCTTGGTAACAACACACTCGGGCTCCACAGTGACGTTGCGACTGGTTGCTGTGGTGTTTGGTCAACCACTTTATGCGAGGGTGTGCAAGCATACTAATCAATTTGCATAATGCCCGATTCTCCTAACCGCACCTCCGCAGACACCAAGCGCGATACATCGCACGACTCCCAGACGTAATCTGAACGCGTCAATGCAGACTGTCGGGTGTTTCTTGACCGCAGTCGAGGGCATATTGTGTTGGCTGAGGACATGATCAATGGGACTGGGTCATATCAGTGAAAATTTCCTTAATTTTTGGAAATAATTATTTTATGACATCTGTTTGCATCTAGTATCATTTAGGTCTCGTACAGGAACGACTTCTGTTGAAGCAGGTCGGTGCATTCAGGCATTATCTTAAAAAGTACTCTTGAAGATTGGCTCACAATGATTCATTTGAATAAGGGCTACGCCGTGGCTGGCTATGATCGCAACATTTTCGCCTCAACACCGGAACGTCCGAGGTTCGAATACGTTTTATAATCAGAAAGATTTTTTTCCAGACGTAATAACTTCAGAACCGCCTCTAATAATTGTCTGAAGAAGGACCTTTCGCGTCCGGTAAAGTCCGAAATGGACCACCCATGGTGTTTCTAATAAGGATTGTAATTGTCACGAATAAGCATGACCAACTTCTGCAGAAGACTTTCTTATACATCAAAGCTTCTTATAAAGCTTACATCAAAATTCTTCTAAATCTTTATATGGAATTTTTATTTTCCTGGACAGGTTGATATTATTTTTGTTTTGCCCAAATTAGCATTTTCCATTACGTGCCCCACCCCCCCTTTTATATTCAAATTTCTTTTTTGTGTTTTTGTGATGATGTGTGTGCATCTGTATGAATTCTAATTGCTAGACCATCCTCCAACCCAAAATTAATATTCATTACTGCAACTCTATGCGTTCAATTGTGCGATATTACATAATTACCCCTTTCTGTTCTTCCCCCGAGATTGTGCATCGCAGCACCATCTCTACGAGCACCAGCCGTCCCTGAAGGTGTCCAAAACTTTCGAATGATGTATGAGCATTATCGACGCCCTTAAACATTCGCACAAGTTTGCTTATAACTGTGGCTGAACGAAGATTTAATACTCTCAATTAATGTGCTCGCCAACACGAGCAAAAAGCAACCCTCTCTCTCTCCTATCCTCGACCCTCCCAGTACCCATCGGTTCACGTTCACGCGCGCTACACTTATGAACAATTAGTTATAATTCGCCGTAGCGGCAATTCGTTAATTAATTTACTTGATAAACTCGATAATGCTGTCGTGTAATAAATCGCACCACATTTGCGCTAATCGATTAGCGTGCGACGGTAATTTGTAATCATAAAAGTATGCGAAACGCTTGGCGATTTTCGTGACATGCCGTCGTAAATTCCCTCGCATCGGAAGCAAATATAATTTGTCCTCAATTATGTTTTGACATCTCTGACTTTGGATTAGCATGTTGAAAAAAATTGGAGTATATATGTTTTTTTTTTTTGCTCGGAAAACCAAACCACACGTGCACGTAACATAAAACACTTGGCCGCAATTGATTTGTGAACGTCTAAAGCTCATAAAGCACGCGAGCGAACATTTCACACATTAATTTTATTCCCACTAGATTCTCTCGCTCTAGCTTAAATGCGAAATTTATTTCAAAAGCAATGACCGACCACAGTGCAGCGACAACGGGCGCTGAAGGATGCAAAGAGTGCGGGCGCTTCGTTTCAGCATCAAAGTCCCGCCGATGATGCATGCTGCACTTATTTTCCGTACCGTCAACCTGTAGGCAGCGACTGTGCGGTTGGTTGGTGGTAAAATACATCAGTTTGTTGCCAAGAATGCACAGCTCACAACTGCGCCTTTTTCGTGAAACATAACACATTGAAATAACAAAGAGATGATATGCTAGTCTGCCATTTGTGAGGAAATGGCTGCATTAATATTGAGAAATGGCGTTTAAATCGAAATTATTCCTATAAAACTAGGAGACTGGGCATTCACCAATATGTTTGGTGATCGTAAACATCGTGACTTGTTTCATTTATGCGAGTGTCTTTTGCGTATCGATGTAGTAAACCGGAGCCTGTATGGAATTATTATGAGCAAAATTCTTTCTGATAAAGAATATGGTTGTAAGATGAGATATTGGCTTTTACAAGGGTAAGGACACGACTTCGCTTTGAGTCGAACTTGGCGTGTTGGATTATGGAAACAACTTAAGGTAAAGGAGGATGATACAACCACCCAGGTAATTTGCGTGGTAAAAGGTTCTTGAAGCTTGGTCTAAATAAAAATAAATAATTTAAAAAAAAGATAATGCTAACAAGATTGGAACCGTGGGCCTTCCGGCAGCATTTTGTAACTTTGATATTCAACTGAAAATTACAACGTTTGGCATCAACAAATACAACAATTTTTGAATTGTTAATTTAAAGCATTTTATTGCATCAACCTCTATTTCTATTTCCGCCCAAAAGCTCTCTATTTCCCAAATTTTATTGCCAACAACCGTGTTTGCATCGATCTATAAGCACGTACAAATCAAAAATGCCATCACGCACGTATACAGATATTAATGCAATACTATTAATACTATTGATAGGCTATAAATCCGACTTTAACTATAAATTTTACGTCTTTAATGACTATTATGCACTACCACACGGCGTAACATGTTAATGTCATTTTTTCCTTGTTTGAATTCGGTTGGATTTCGGTTTTCAGCAGCCGCATTTATTGGCCCTTAACAGCTATTTATACCGTTCGATCGGACCCAAATTTGTGAGCTTAATATTAAGTATCATTACGCAAAATCAAAGTTTGTGGTATGACCTCCCCCCCTCCCCTCCCCAACTTTCCTCTATGGCAAATGACATAATTGGATTTTATCGTGCACTGTTGTGCTGACACGATTATAGGGCAAAAACGCGCGCTCAAACGTTTTTTTTACCACGCGCTGCGTTCATTCTTTCCATTCACGGTTTTTATGCGCTGCTTGCTTGCTAGATTGCGGAAATTGTGAGAGTACAAATAGACTTCCTTCCTGTACATGACTTGGGCCAATTTTGCGCTCGTTTTGCTTACGCGCCTGCATGCCTGCCGTGTAGGGGGTGGTTTCGTTCTGGTTATTATTTTTACAAGCATATTTTCGACCACCCACCACGACTTTCATCAACAGGCCGTTTTTTTTTTAGATGGTTGACTAAGTCTAACGGTGCCGCTTTTTTCCCCGCACTAATACGGATTCATTTGATGGAATATAATTTAATTATTTTTTCTTGGCTATTGTAAAACGCCGGCGGGTGTAATTAGGTTAGGTTTTTATTGGCTGCAGTAAATGCAAACTGTGTAATTTTGAGCTTAATAAATTTTATTGATTTCCCTTTATTAGTGTGTGTGTGTGTGTGTCTACAGGTGGGGACGTTTTTATTGGGGAAGTTTATTATCATTGGATTAAGCTTTGAAATTGGCGGAATGTTAGGATTCTAGTTTTATGGTATCATGAGTTATTTGTGTTTTAATGAGTTATTTAAAGTTATTGCTAATTAATGGATGAAAACTTAGAAAATTCTAAAGGGACTGCGCAAAAATTGTCAATACAAGATGATTCATAACGAATTTAATTACTTAAAAGATAGAGAAAAAACGCCTCCGAGCGAATTTGAACCCGCAACCTCCATATTACTACACTGGTGCGTTACCAATTATGTGAAGAAGGCACAGAATCCGTGCCGTGCATTTTTCTCTTCTCATTTCATCCTAAGATGACCCGGATAATTTTATCTAAGTCCAGTCAGGGGCATTATCATTTTCTATTCTTGTTAGGCAAATGGGGCAGAACAATAGATCAAATCTGGTAGCAGTTCAGTAGAGGCCTTGACTTCATTGGTTCCCTAAAGCCTATACCAATAATGCCAAGAAGGCACATTCCGTCGTGTACATACATTAACATTGTCTCTTTCCATCGCGAGATAACCCGAGCGGTTTAACCCTGTAAGTCGGGTCATGGACATAATCATTTTCTATTTCGTTTAACGCAATTCGTGAGTGAATATCTTCAATTACTTTTATATTACATTAATATTAATAATAATAACATGAAAATCGTCACTATTTCAAAGACATTAGACTTATCTTCTTAAAATTCGATGTTCAATCCCCTATTTTTACAGGATTCCCTGGATAAATAAATTATCACTTGGACCTTTTATTGGTCATTGGACATGCCAAGCTGTAATGTTGCCTCCCACGCATTTCGCTCGAACATCATTTTACGCCAGGGCACGCGTTCCTTAATAGAATCGCGGATGGATTTATGGTTGTCCAAGGAAAGAAGCAAAGCACAAACACGATCGCCTGAGTGATTAATCGCTGGCGCTTTGGATCCTCTCTCTCTCTCTTCACTGCCCGATTGCGACGCATTTATAAACATTCAACATTCTTAAGCTTTTGAGCGGTTCCGTATGTGCCCTTCCTTTTTGCGTAGCACGCACATATTAATTAAGTTGTAGCACAGTGCCGAACCACAAAAATCCGTACCGACAACTTCCATTTCTGAAAGAGGCCGGCCCTTCCCGAAAGTTCGCACCGTGTGTCTGAGAGAGGGTTTGCCGCCGTCTATTCAGCAGTCGTGTAGAATCTTGGATGGATAGGGTGGCAAGGAGAGTGGTGACGATGAGTGATGTGAAAAACTTGTGAAATTATGCAAAAGCTCGCGCGAGTGATGTCCGTGATTTGCGTCTTCCGCAAGTGTTTAGCTTTTAATCTCTTGCCTACAGCCGGCCGGGCTAATTTACGAGTTGAAAACTTAACTCTAATTAAATTCCTAACACACCATAACAACAAATGTCGGATAAATGCCTTAACCTGGGCCATAAAGTCGTCTTTCGGCATTCCATTTTTGCAAGTCCAAAAATGAATTCTGGTGACTACATTTCTCTCTTGCAAGGGGGCCAATAAATGTATCAACTTGCCATTTTTAACCTAATTTCATTAATTCTGAGTTGCCTGACTGTTGCTTTGAGATTATACCCTTTTTTAAATGAACAAATCTGATTCTTTCGATAGAATGTCTTACTCTGGAGACTGAAAACCTTTTATAAATATTTCGGTGGTTTTCCATTTTATACGTTGCAATAAACATAACAAATTTAAGAACGGAGAAAAAAATGAAGCGAAAAGCAGAAAAGCGAGAAAATGGAGCACAATCAAATTTTGCAAACAGCTCAAACAATGCTTAGTGCATTCCGCATGAGCGCATGAAAATTTCCAATTTAATTTTAGTGCTTTGCGCATTAAAGTACTGGATAGCTCCAGTCGGGACTCGACACTAAAATATGTCATTTATTAGCCAATATCAATCATTTCGCATTGGTGTTTACATTTTTTCCTGGCAACTTGCCATCCGTCTTAAGTACAATCCTTTAATGATTTCAACGTGTGGGATATTTTAGCCGGTTTGTTTTCGCATTGCAATTTATTGCTGAAATGATATTTATAGATGGTTACAGATGTTTACAGTGAATTATACTAATTGCAATGATGATTACTTTGTTTCTAGTATGCATTGACTTCAGAGATGATCTTTCCCAGATTTGAATTGTGTTGATGTGTTGAATTTAAATAGGTTAATGTGGCCACAGAAGGGTCTTTAATAATAGGTTCTTTTTTGTTCCTCATTGATCTTGTTACTATACCTGTTCGTTGTGCGTTCTTCCGATGTATTCTTCCACGAGTCATCCCATTTTTGGTGGTATATGGTGGGATAAATATACATGTTAGGATTATAGTTATAGTCCTAGGGTGTAGTCATATGAAAGTTTTCGTTCCAACGAGAATAAATGCTGAAGATGCAGATTTATTGAAGATTTAGTATATTTATTCAAAGAATCATACAAACGATTTCTTTACAACCCGAAAAAAGCAGTAATAATAAATATTATTATATGTTTCATAGGCTATCAACACTGAGGTTTTTCCGTCGTGTTTGTACATATATTTGTATGTTTACAATTTTATTGTTTTTGATGTATGTTGAGCGTTGAATGTAGAGAGTTGAAAGTTGAGGGTTGGATGTTTAGGCTTCAATGTTGAGTGTTGAATGTTGTAAGTGTTTGTGGTAAGTTGTGGGTGAATAATATTCACCCGGTGGATTGCCCACCTCGGGGAAT